>JAOTQG010013750.1:0-15879 GCA_025631175.1 Iris virginica
GGTTCCTATTGGAGCGCGCCCCTATATATATATATATATATATATATATATATATTGAACTCATACTGAAAAAGGACCAGAATTTTGAATTAAGCTGCAAGCTGATTATAGAAGTAAAAATTAGATTTATTTGCTCGAAACAGAAAGATAAAACCACATGGTTCCAAGCATGAAATACAAACCAAAATGAGGAATTATAGTCTATCAATAGGAGATCGCAACAGTTGAAAGGGGTTGGTCATACTTGTATAATTTTTACTTTTTTCCCAGAGACAAAGCACAGAGGACCAAACAGAAGATTCCAAAAGCACAGAAAGTGATAGAAAGACGACAGATTACAAAGCAATTACAAAAGCAGAAAACACCCAATAAAAACCTTATCACATGGCAAATCGTATCTCAGAAAGAAAAGAAAATTTCACACAAATGAGAAAAACAAGAAAGTACTCCCTATTTAGTCAAAGAGGAAAAATGGGAAAAGTAGTTTAAACTAATTCATTCATTTTCCACCTACAAAAAAATGCAGAATGCAAACAGCAACGGAATCTTCAAATTTGTGAAAAACTCAAATAGGGCACTAAAAAGAAGAACAAAAGGAAAGGTACTGACTTTGGGTTTTGGAAACCGATCTTCCAGAAGACAGCATAAGACCACTGGTTAACTCCGCACAATGTTTTCAAAGCTTCCTTCAGCAGGTAACCCATTTTGGTTTTTTACAAACAAATAATGGAAATAGAAAGAAAGAGAGTGAAAGTGATTAGAGCCGGAAACGGAGAGGTAACATCTTTTGGTTTTTTTTCCGGCGAGTCTAACTGCTACCACGGCAAGAACCACGGCCAGCCTGTTTAGTGCGCAACCCACCACTGCTTTTCCTCTCTGGATCTAAGTTTCCCCCCAAAATCATTACCTTGCATGCCATTTTCAAGAAAATTGGATAGAAAGATAGAAAAAGGCAAGAGCAGGAGCAGCAAAGAACTGGGATGAAGCTTTTAGGAAAAGCTACACAATCCCACAAGGCTTGAGCTCGTAATTTGCGACAACACCCTCCATTTTTCAGCGCATAAATTGGAAGGAAAAAAGAAGAAAGAGTAAACTGGTATGAGCTTGAGGGGATCTTCTTCCTACCACTTCTGGGTTGCTTGAACAGTTGATTGAATAGCAGTTGGAGAGGAAGAAGTGAGATTGATGTGGTTTTGGGCTTTTGTGGATGAGTGTGAAAATGGGTTGTTGAGTGAAGTGGGGTTGTGTCTTTCAGTCTATGCTTGGGTTTTGGTCTCTTTTCACTGTGTGTGTGACTGTGCGTGGCATAGTGCGCCATTGTTAATCATAAAATTGGGGAGGAAAAGGATGTTGATTCCGAGAAATAGACTCAGTGTTTGGTGGTAATCACACTTTTGCCACTTTTTTTTATTTCTTCTGTCGGCTTTCTCTTCCCTCTCCCCCCTCTGCTCTTCTCCCACTTTTTACATATTATATTTTGTATTTTGTATTATTTATTTTTATATCATATTATGATAAAATTTTACACAATTCTATTTTTATATAGACCATTAAAATTACTATTATACTAATCATATCTATAATATAAATTATAATTTTTAATTTGACATTATTTACAGTAAAACTAATTTTAAATTATAATTCAAAATATTTTTAATCTAAATCATTTATTCTAAACATAATTTTCTTCATTTTTTAATTTTTATTTTCCCCTTTTTTCAATTAAATTTTTTACATATAATTAAATTTTATATTTACACGTCTTCAAAAATTTAGTAATGACATTTCGTCTTTAAAATTTTAATTATAAGATTTAATTTTTATATTAATTAAAATCTTAATTTTTAAAATTAATTCTTATTTCGAACACCGTACATTCAATTTTCAAACAATTCTCGCTTCCCACCCAACCATACATTAAGTTAGTTTTTATTTAGTACGAAATTTATCTTTTCTAAAAACTACTATATCTCACATCATTTGTGAATTGCAATAATAGATCTACCTATTTCCTATATATACATTTATTTATTTTTTATGCACATCATTTGTGAATTGCAATAATAGATCTACCTATTTCCTATATATACGCATTTATATATATATATATTTGTAGTTGTAGTTGTTCAAATACAAATTATAAATTTCGTATAAACTGTGAAAATTTATTGTATCTTACGTGATTTTTATTGTATATTAATTATATGTCTGAATTTTGTAAGACAAAGTTTAAATACAAGAAAAAATTTAAGAAATTTAACTAAAATATAATAAAAATATACTAAAATATAATAGATTCGCAAAGATACAACAAAAATAAGTAAGATACAATAAATATTAAGATACAACAGAAATAATTTATATAATCAAAAAATAAAATACAATAAAATTAAGAATGATACGAGTAAAAATTTACTGAAATGCAATTAATTTGCATGATTTATATGAAAAATGGTTTGTATCTATGTAATAGGAAGCTTTGTAGGTCTGATACTCAAGACCAATTAAATTGAAAATTCATCATTGTCTTTCATATATTTTAAATCTACAATTCAAATGTGGTATTTCTCATTTCTTTCTTTTAGTTCTACACCAAAAGTTCAAGTAGAATGGAGAAAATGAAGTTGATAAATTATTTAGGACATGTTTGTATCGGTAGTTTTTATAAATTATTTTTAATTTTTGTTCTCTTATTAAATCAAATTAAAATCACAAGTCATGGCTCAATCTTCATAAATTTCATCGAAATTGGACGAAAGATTTGTCAAAAAAATGTGAAAGAGAGAAAAAAGATGCAGAATTATTTGTCTGCTTGGCTAATTAAGCACGAACTAATTCATAAATCTTTGGACTTTGATTACCACAAAATTTTTATTTTAACTATAATAAAAATTTAATTCAAAAAATTATCCATTCAAATACACATTTAAGGTTCATATTGATCGCGGGGAGGAGGCGACTAGATAAAGGAATATCAATATGTCCACTATCTACTAGAGTGTAGAATAGGGTCGACCAAGGGTGATGATTGATGATCAACCTAGTAGCTTACAAAAGAAAAGGGTCTTCTATTACAACAACTTTTTAAAATCCGATTTTGAGAGATTTATTTGAAAATAATTTATCTTTAAATCATGATTATCAAATAAATAATATATTTTTCGTTTTAATTCTCCTCATAATATTCACAAATATATCGAAATTCTTACAATTTTAAATAAACCAAAGCAAGTACTAATTGATAAATAATTTATGAAAAATGCTTAATATACAGACAAAATCAACAGAAAAATCAACAGCATGTATTAAAGTGTTGTACATTACATTCAATGTACAATACTTTAACATAATTTATATATCGACAATAAGTTCACTTTAATTTAAAATCAACCTCTATCCTTGGAGTAGTAATAATTCATCACGAAAATGATAATTATTCACTCGTCGCTCCATTAATTCACAATCATCAACCGGTCGGTCGGCCTTGTCTCCTCTTCTCCATAAAAAACAAAAAAAGCTGATAAAATTGTTAAGCTATCATCATCATGGTTTAATTAATTCATTAATTGGTTTTGAATTTTCTTTTTTATGTATTTTGTAAACATTTCTTCAACGTATATGTCTTAATCCCAAATGACATTGTTAGTTGAAGTGACGACCCACTTGCCGAAGGATCCGAAACTTTCCATCTTAAACAAACACAATCGAGAATCGAGAATTTCTGTTTCATTTGATATCTTATCTTTTATCTCATATTTTTTAAACATACGGATACATATCTATTAATTAAAATTTAAAAATTGAGAATTATTTTTTAAACGATAAAATTTTAAAAAGATGAAATACAAACTGGAATATCAAATGAGACAGAAGATTCGAACTCCACTGTTAAAGGTAACATTTAGTTCATTTTTCTCAAACATGTATTTTACTAGAAATATTATTCACTTAATTCTAAAATAATTATCTATTAAATAAACAAATTTTATTTTAAAATAATTGTGACCTTAGAATTTATAGTCTCCATTTACCACTAAATTCCTAACGAATTAGAACAAATATTTTTGTGCACTTCCTTGGGGGAGGGGGTGCTCTCGCTTTGAGCCCCGAAAATCACAATCTTATCCCTTGGATTTGGAGAGAAGTACGACAGATGCCTTGGGTTGGGACACTTTTGGGAATGAAAAAGGAAAAGGCTAAAATGGGTTTTTAAAGTTTTCTTGCAGCACTTTATTCCATTGGAATTGTGGTCCAGGGTAACTTCTCTTCCGGCACCAGTCTGGGTCCATCATGGCTTTGCCATTCCAAGATCTTTTCTTATGCCTTTTAGGCACTATTTTGAGAGAGAGAGAGAGAGAGAGAGGAGGTATATGTACCACTTCGGCACTTTTTACCTACATAACACTCCTAATGTGGGCTAACAAAAATATGAGTATTGCCTTATATGTATCTCAATGCATTTTTTAGGGTTTATATTTATTTTTCGTAACATCATAGCAATGATGTCTAAGAAAATTTATATGGCGTATTATCATCCACCTTGGTATCACAAAGATAATTGTTATGTATTAGTAATGTGAGACAACAACTTATGTAGAGAACATATATAAGAAGGAAAATACTAAATACACGGAAAAAATCAATAGTAAAATCAACAGAATACATTAAAGTGTTGTACCTTGATTTTCTTGTACAACACTTTAATGCATTCTGTTGATTTTGCTGTTGATTTTTTCTGTAAACCTAGCATTACTCATATAAGAATGTAAACCCTAGTCTTAGGGATACTAGGATCATTACAACTTATAAGGTATCTACTATATTATGCTCTGCAAGTCGGACGCTTGGAGGTCGAATCTGAACTTGTCACGTAGCAATAAAAATGGAGACTTCGATAGTGATTTCATGAATGCATCAATAAGTTGATCAGCAAAAGCAACATGAGAAACACGTAGACAACCATCCTCGCATCCTTCACCAGATTCCCGATGTAATGAAAATTAATGGCAAAATGTTTCATTCTACAATGAAATGATGAATTCGAAAAGAGATATGTAACACCAACATTGTCACAATAAATCAAAGGGGCTTAAGAAAGCACATCACGAAGCTCAGTGAGTAGAGAAAAAATCCACGCAACTCAGTAGCAGTTGACACCATACCACGATATTCCACCTCAATGGAAGAACGAGCAATAGTGCGTTGTTTCTTAGAGCTCCAGGAAATAGGATTACCACCCAAGTCGACAACAAAAGCACTCGTGGAAATATGATCATATTGTTTTCAGCCCAGTCAGCATCAGAAACGGCATACAAGGATAATGGAAAAGTGCTACGCATAAGAATATCGAGATCTAGTGTTCCTCTAACATAGTGCAAGAGCCTCTTAACAACTAACCAGTGATAAGCGGTTGGAGAATGGTTGAACTGAGAAATATGATTGACAGCATAGGCAATATCTGGTCAGGTCAAAGTAAGATATATACTTCAAACTGTCAACAATTGTACGATAATCTGTAACCTGATCAAAAAAAGGATTGTCCAATAGTGATAATGAAGAGTCACTTGCCATAGGAGTAGACACGTGTTTGGAATCCAACATCTGAAACCGTGTGAGCAAATCAACAACATACTTCCTCTAAATTACAGCAACACCAAAAGCATGAGGGAGAACCTCAATTCTAAGAAAATATGATGAAGCACCAAGATCCTTAAGAGAAAAGTGAGAAGAAAGGGTCAAGTCATATCGTTGCACGATACTAGAGTCACTACCAGTGACAATAATATTATAAACATACACAATAACTCGCATATATATATATATATATATCTGTAAAGCTAGATAAACATAGAAGTGTTTGAAACAGAGTTATGAAACTCCTGGACAATAGATATTGACGGAGTTCAGAATACTATGACCTTCCTTAAGACCATAAGGCTACAAACATAATTTGGCATGTCCTTCCCAACAAACTAAGGAAAGTTGTGTCATATAGACATCCGCAAACAAATGACCCGGTATAAAAGTATTGCTGATGTCCAATTGTCGCATAGACCAACCCCGATTGACAGCAAGAATCAAAACCAGTCATATAATAGTTGGTTCAATAATGAGACTAAAGGTTTTATGATAACCAAGCCAGGACATTGAAAGTAACCTAGAGACATAAGGCGAGCCTTATAACACTCAATAGTCCCATCAGACAAGTGCTTAATGCAAAAAACCCACTTATGCATTTGAAACCCAAGCAGAAGGAACTAACTCCCAAGTTTAAATTTCAATTCAAAGAGATCTTTTCATTTGATTTTTTTTTTTAATTTCTCAGTAAAATTTCATTTTGACTAATTACTTGACATTTATTTATTACCTTATGGATTCTAAAACTTCAACGATCGAAATTATAGAAACTAATTGATAATTATTTTATATTTTATAACATCAAGTAACTTTTTGTAACGAAATAAATACATAAAAAGATCTTTTGAGATGAAGAGAATAAAAAAATATTCTCGTAAAGCTTATTTATGTATGTTAACTGCACATTGAGATCGAGCATAATATCACAAAACCAAACAAAGCTTAAATAAGACAATGCAGCGCTCAATCAATACCTTGTTTTATGTTATTATCTTCTTTTGACTTTTCTCTCGGTGAATTTTATTAAATTTTGATTAATTTTTAATGAGAATTGAGTTATTATTATTAATATTTTTATAACAATTGAACTTTCAAAATCTAAAATATAACAAATTTGTATGATA
Organism: Iris virginica; assembly: GCA_025631175.1. Classification (NCBI taxonomy): domain Eukaryota; kingdom Viridiplantae; phylum Streptophyta; class Magnoliopsida; order Asparagales; family Iridaceae; genus Iris; species Iris virginica. Next base: position 6,762 of record JAOTQG010013750.1, read on the forward strand.
AATAATTATCTTAATATGAAGTTATATTGACTTTTAATTATAAATTAAACAAGATACTCGTTTTGGAAACAGAGAGCAGCATTAATTAGGGAAAAAAACGGACTACATATCAGACTACTAGGACAATCAGTCGTGAACTCAATTTGGGTGTAAAGAGGAGGTTTAGTACAAAACATTTTGTTTCATTCTTTAACATTTGAGCAAAATTAAACCTGGGCCTGATGGGCAAAGACAAAACCCAAAGGATCATTTGTAAAAACAAAAACAAAAGAGGAGACATGTAGAGAATAAGAACCTACTAATTAAGGTAACAATGTTGCTCCAAGTAGTGATGAACATTGAGCCTATGTATATCTTCTTGATCATCTCTTCTTCATGAATATATTTCCTAACTACGAAAATCGAGTAGGGTGATGCTCTTGCATCTTACACATTTGGGAATCTTCCCATCCTCCAGCAACATAAAATACATATAGCAAGACGGACACCCGAAAAGTACCAGATTAACCGGTTTCTCAGTCTCGCAAAATTCTGCTTGTGGTTGCTCATTTGGTGGCGGCGACAAGTTTAAGTCCCAACCCATCTTTGAATTTTTTGCCCTTTGGATCCAACTCTGTCTTGTAGCAACCCTATCATGCATGGCAGAAAAATAAATGCACTTGTTAGCAACTAATTAAAAGTAAACCTTCAATTCTATTGAGGATGATCATGATTCAGTAAAGAGTTGATATGAGTACAAAATACTTTCACATTCCTTACCGGAAAAGAAGGCAGAATTCTGGGCTAACTTGTTCTACTCCTCCATTGAGCTATAATTCAAACCAGATGTATAGAACCTGATAAGGGTGACAAAGAACTTATGAAATGGGGTAAGCTTATATATTAGTGTTCCATTTGGACCTCAAAAAATGATAACTTATAAAGTGAAGTAGAGTAAGAAAAGGTTCGTCATTTTTAGTTAGTCACTTAATTTTGATAGAGACGGTGGTTGTTATAGATATTGACTCAAATTAATTGCGATTTAATTAGGAGAAACAAAGTGATGATAAATTTTCTGGTAGGCTATATTTTACAAATTCTGGGCACGCATTTTTTTTTTTCAAAATTAGCAACAAGCCCACTATATTTTCAAGTTTCACCCTTTTAATATTGGTCTTAACTTCTATGATCAAAACAGTCAGTCCATCCACTTTCGTTAAATTTTTAGGATGAAAGTTGGAAAAAGGCCTAGAATGCATCTAGGATTTGTTATTTGAAGGTAACTTGGGCTAGTTCTTTGTTCTTTGACCACAAAATCATATGGTTGAACTTGGATTGTATTTTTTTACTGTGAAAGTGAAGCGTAGATTTGACGTCGGTGTGAACTTGTTCTTTGTTTATGCAAATGTACATATAACAAATGATCATTTGGTTCATTTTGGTTCAGCGGTATCTCAATCTCTACCATAACGGATGGTTAGGGGCTATTAATTTGTTATTCTTGTAAGTCATACATACAAAATTCAGGGTTACAATAAGATTTATATTCATTCCAACCTTTTAAAAGAAAAAGAAAAAAAAGTAAATGTACATATAACTGAAACTACACAGTACATGTGCGGAGTCCAAAATTTCATTCATTTTCGCGGTTTAGGGTGTGAAGTCTATCATCAGTTTTTCCAATCACATAGACATGCTCCCGTCACTTGTGCTTCTTAAGGGTGTAGACTGCAACATGTTGTTTTAGTAGGGTGAATGAACAAATTATTGATAATAGAATATTAAACTTGATTAAAGCATGGACTCTATATCAAATTGAATCTGTAACTGTTTCTTAAAGTAGACAAAACTGACCAAAATAGTTACTTTTAATATCATTTTAAATTTAATTATAAATCAAATTGGTATTTAAATTTAATGGAAAATTGAAATGTCAATTCCATTATTAGTAACAAGTTGAGTGTTAAATGTAATAGGACTGAAACAGTGTTTTTATTCTAAGGATATAAAAGGATTAAATACATGTCCTAATCTATATCTAAAAAATTATGCAAATTTTTATTCTAATCTCATTTAAAGCAATCCTTCTTAGTAATTTTTTTTTTTAATAGTATCATTGAAGCAATTATTACCTGTATATTATAAAAAGTACTCCGTCTATTTCAAAATAGCGTGTTCAGTTAAATGTAACGCTTGCCTATATTCTTACAGCAATTTATTTTATATTATGAAATTGTAAAAATAGTTATTGAAACATTGTTAAATCAACAATCATTAACTATTTTTATAATTTCATAATATAAATAGATTTTTGCCAAAATATAGGCATGTAAAGATTCGAATTTTTAATATTTTTGGGATCAAATATTTTTATAATTTCATGACAGTAGTCGATCAACTGAAATTTGATGTTATATGTAATAGTCATTTGATTAATGAAAGTGAAGTAATCAATCTTGGCTTTGGATCAAAACCACTTATCATGATATAATGACAATATATGGATCAAATTTGTGTTATTTTGCTTGTAATTATATGCCTGTATATATGTGTATATATAAGATAAAACTACGTCGCTTTGATGTATCATATAGGGGAGGCACGACAAGTTTTCGGGTTTTGGAAAATATTTTGCTATTTCCGATCCCGTCACAAAATTCGTATATTTTCATAATGAATTCCATTCACGTAAGAAAAGAATCGAAATCGAAAGTTCGAAAAGGGAAATTCGCCTAAGAACTTAAAATTTTCAACCAATTTTTTTGTAGATACATGTTCACAATCACAAGATGAGGCTCTTCCTCTCCGCTCCTCTCCTCTCGGCTTCGTTGATTGAAGATCATGAATAAAAGAGTTGGGAATTTCCATTCCAAAATGGTAATTCATTTCCTGGCGCATAACTTTTTAAAGCGACACGTATCCTACTAATTTAATAAAGTTTTAAAAAGATAAACACAAAATGATACATAATTTTAAATAGAAGATCCTGAATCTGAACAAAACGAGAGTGTAAAGAGTGAGAACATCACTGACTAACTTTGAGCACTTTTTAGACTAAAATACTGCGCCCTTCTATCTCAAAATTGATGGAATTTTGAATCCCAAAAACAACTTGATTAAGGAGATTTCTCCCAAAACCTTTGAAGGAACTCAACTACACTTCCTTTGATGACCCTGTAATAATTTCCCAGTCCAAATTTCTATGAACTACAATTTTTTGTAGGTCTTATAAACAAAAAGTACACTTAGTATAGATATTCAATCAAGAAAATAATTAATTGAACAAAATAGCCCAAAAGTGGGCTCATTGTCCGAATCATTCATAGCTATCAAGCATCAGTCAAATTGTATTACAAAAACACATGAATGTATTTATATAAATCCAAGAGTGAAAAGTTTGACGAACAAGAGAAACATTGAATGTAAAAGTTAACCATCACCATCACCATCTTTGAAATACAAAGGATACTACAACCTACACCGCAATCAGTTTACATAAATTTCGAATCTAGTAGCACCAAGTTTCATTGCTGAATGCCTCACTGGCTAGGAGAGTCGCCTCTGCGTGATTCCTCCCTCGGAATAGGACTCCTACTTCGGCTTCGACTAGGGCTCCTGCTTTGACCCTTAACTGGAGAACGCTCCCTAATAGGACTTCGGCTCCGGCTCCTCGAACCATCATAGGGTGGAGGTGACCTTCCCCTAACAGGACTGCGACTGCGGCTCCTCGGACCATCATAAGGAGGAGAACGCTCCCTTACTGGTGAACGGGAGAATGACCTTTCTCGACTATATCCCTTTCCTCGAGGAGGAGGTGATACAGACCTGTCCAGACAACATAACAGAAGGCAAAAAGAGTAGAGCTATAAGATTAAAAGTAAAATGCCAATGCAACTAGGTTAGTACCTAACGTAGAAACAAAGGTACTAGGCATAAAATAAAAGATAGTAAAAAATTTACAAGTAACAACAAGCCGACCCAACCCCACGCGGATGGACTTGAACTAGCAGACCCAACCCGGCTCGAGGGCCTTGAAAGAGACGACCCGAGCCTTCCGTAACCCGTCAAAATAATTGAGTCGACACGAGCGTAGAGAGTGCTCAACCATTCGGCTCACGAATTGACTCGAGAAAAACTCGTCCACAGTTACTCAGGCACGACACAGAAATCCTTGCCCTTCCGAGATGAAAACCGTGTGGATCAACTACAACCTTTCAAGATACTCTACCCCATGTTTACATTGCTGATACATAGAAAAAGATTTGGCGCCAATGTGAGAAAAAAGAAGGAAAAAATCACTTAAGAACCACCAACGAAGAGAGACAATTCTTAGAACAGGAGGGATTTGAGCAGAGATTTTTAAATTTGGAAATCAGATGATTTAGAAAAGGAGTTTCCTTTCCTGTTTTTAAATCTCCCATGGACCCACGATTTATGACGGTTGTTTCTTCACCTACATCGTGGTCCACATGGACAAATGGTCTAAACTCTAAAGAAGGTTTCTATTAGGCTTTAAAATGTAAACAGGCGGGCAACTTGATATGGCTCGCGAGTGGCTCATGAAAATGGGTGAGCAGAGTATTTTACTCGACTCACATACAGCCCTACTTGCACATTAAAGCATGGTCATCCAAACCACTGGTCTTCTGCCACATTGCATCGGAAAAAATTATTAAACCCTTAAGGGAACACATTCAAAGAAAAATAAAAAAATTAATGCGTTTGGCAGAGCTTCATAGCCACAATGCTAAAACAGAAAAAGAGAGATACTAACAGCAGGCTCGTGACATTTACCTCGAGTGTTGCCTTCTTTTTGGTGGAGGGGAGTAGTCTCGACTGTGAGATCGGGATCTGGCATACCGGGGAGGCGGAGATCTGGAGTAACGAGGAGGAGAGCGCCTTCGATCACTAACACGACCACCTCTGTCAAAATGCACATTGAAGATAGTAAAAAGGCAACACAAACATCCTCCTGGACAAGAAACTTTTGTACTAGAAGTAGGGCTGAAGCTTCTTACAATTCAATTTAAAGGATCAGCCTCATATGATTCCTACACAAGTTTAGCTAGCTACTGTATCGGTATTCACAGTAATTCTACCGGTAATTCGTAAGAAAAAAGCCTCCAAAAAAATGAAATTCTTAATGGGCACCATTGACCAAATCTTATTCAGTTTTAAAATCTGTCCCAGATAAGAATATCCCACTTAGACCAAAGCAAAACGAAAAGTTAACGGGATAAGACAAATGCAAGCCCAGTTGAAAAGTAATGCCGAAATGCCAGATATCTCTGGAGAAGAGCAAAGTCAAAGGGCGTATTTGAATGGGAGAAATTCTCTAATGAAGACCCAGTTGAAAATAAAACCTAAATGCCAGATATCTCTAGAGAAGAGAAAAGTAAAAGGGCGTGTTTGAATGGGACAAATTCTCTAATGAAGACCAAATCGCAAAGGTATAGCTATATGAGGTGGTAGTCCAAACTCCAAACAAGTAATTCATGAGTAAGCACAACGTGAAAAAACTACTAAAAAAAAGAAAAAGAAAAACTACAAATGCAGATTGGAAGGTCATGTTGAGATCGAAACAATGTCTCGACAAGTCCACGAAGAATTTAAATGTTAGGACAAAAAACATGTATGCCCTCATGCCATACAAAACTTCTACAAGACATTTCACCCAATCTAAGGTCATACCTCCGCTCCCTTCCTCTCATGTCAGATGGCTTCTTCCTGTTCTCCTCTGCAAATACAACTGTCAGCTGCCGCCCTAGAAGAATCTGCCCATCCATCTGATATTTTGCTTCTGCCGCATCAGCACCATCTACAAACTGAACGAAACCAAAGCCTCGTGGCTCTCTGAGGGACAAGGCAACAAAATGACAGAATAAGGATGAGAAGCAAACTTGCACAAAATGGTTGATTTGGACAATTATAACCCAACCTTATGAACTTTTAAAGGCAGTTTAAAAAACTCAAAATCCCAGTCAGCACAGCATAGTCTGACCCATTTTGGGACATCATGTGCTACACAAGCATATCTTCTTGAAGCAGCAGTTTGAGAAAATCAAAACCACCAATGAAGTTGGTTTCCTGCTGACTCCAACAGTGCAGTGTGTGTAAACCCACCCCGTTGCTCTAGCAAGTTTCAAACAACCCCCCTTTTAGAATATTCACTAAATCATGCCCAGTAATATTGAAGGTCATCATAAGCACATAAAGCAAGCACATGGCTGCTGACCTTGCAAGTGTCAGTATTAATATGACTTGAAAATCTTCAAGACTTGAAATCTTCAAAACGTAATGAAACCCAATTTTCTTCCCATCTTCACTACCATACACATCACCTTCAACAGAACTCTTACTACTTGATTGGTGTCACGTGAACTCTTACTACTTGAGTGTGTCAAGAGAACTCTTAATACTTGATTGAAGTCTTCAAAACTTTTACTTCACTGTTAAATCTCAACAACTTTAAGAAAAACCCAAATTGAGAAATAATACAATACAAAATGAACAAAAACAATCAAACAGCATTGAAAAATATAACTAGATGTAGATGTTCATTACTAGCTTAAGTCAATAAAGACCTGACCAAATCTGCTTTAGATATGACGGCACTATTTGAAAAGTTTAGCAATGCTAAAGAAAATGCAGGTCATATGCTCGGGGTAAGCAAGCTCACCCACTGTAATAATCTCTGGGCAAATAAATATCCTTGAGGGGACCAAATTGTCCAAATGGCCTTCGAAGATCCTCTGGCCTGCATTTGAGCAAAAATTCTGTGAGCAAGACTCACAAAGACCTTGACAAAGATAAGCAGAAAGATAGTGACAAATCTTGGACTAGCATAGTAGCATAAACAATCTGCTCACACCTACAATCATAACAATCTCAGACAATTGCTTGCCAAAGTCCCTTTTGAGTTACCAAAATTTTGGTGATCATTCACTTACCAACTCACCCCACAAATGATTCAAATTGCGCATGCAAGTAACCCTTTTTTCAATGCCGGAATCTGTTACTTAGTGAAGACACCTATTTTGCCTTCAGTCTTATTCCGCACATGCTTTGTGAATTATACCTCCTCAATGAAGGTAAAAAATAAAATAAAACGAAGGGCCGCATAAAAATGAAAAAGAGAGAAATAAAATGAGAAAACAAAAAAAATAAAGAGAAACTTAAAAGTGACGAACCAAATAACAACAAATCAAAAATTTAATCATTACAAAGAAAAAAGAACAAATACTTGAATTAACAAATCAAAAAGTTAAACATGATGATGATTACCATTTGATGTCTACAGATAGCATGCTAGATGATAGAAGGATAATAAAATTGGACTTATGTACAGATAACATAAATTATGTGATGTTTTCTGTTTGATAGCTTGTTAAAGAGGGAAAAAGATGAAGAAAATTAAGTAGTATATCTATTTCAGCACACGGCGGCTGAAAAACTTGTTGGCAAGCCACATGCTGAATGCGAGTCAGGATGGAAAGCTAATCGATACAATGGATGAAGGCATAGCAGACATTCTGTGCATGTCCCTAGACTATATTACCTTCAAACAAATGCACAAATCTACCACCTCAAAGGAGGAGGATAAGTTGGCCTCGAAAGAAGAAATGAAAAAAAATCGACAATAAAAGAAATCAGATTCTCTAAACCAAACCACCATACCCCTTCGACCGGCAAACCCTATCCCAAGACACAAGATGGCTCTTAGACTCATCACCCGCCCCCAGCCAAAGGAGCCTCCAAAACTATGCCAAGAATTTGACCCCACTGATTTCACTTTGTTTGCTGGCTGTACATCTTGTTTCATTTGAAAACACTATTGAAAATGTCTCAAAATTCCTACACAAACCTCAAAGGCTTGGGTCTCCAAGTACGTTTTTGATGGTTTTTTAGTTTTACTTTTTGATGGCATTAAATCATGAAGTTAGTTTTTATTTTTAGTTTTTAATGGTTTTTATATTAATTTTCCATCTTTATATCCCTACACCTATAAACACTATTACACAATCAAATCAAACATATCACATCATATTTTAGTACATCAAACCACACCACACATATATTTCTCTCTCCTTCCACTCTCCTCTTTCTCTCTTTCTCACTCTCTCCCCATTTCTGCTCTTTCTCTCTTTCTCACTCTCTCCCCAATCCGTTCTTCAACAAAAAGCCTTGTTTTTCACTCATCTATCTATTCTTCTCCACCCAACACAAACACAATTCCCTCTCCCTCCCTCTCTCTCTCTCTCTCTCTCTCTCTCTCTCTCTCTCTCTCTCTGACTCTCTGTTGCTGGAAGTGTGTGTGGTGTGTGTGAAGCGTGAAATCGATAAAGGAAGAAAAGCCCAACCAAAGGTAAAGTATAAACCTAGATTAGATCCAGTCCATCCAGTCATGAGTCATCCACAAAAACATAAATAAATAAATAAAAAAAAAAAACAATAAATAAAAATCTTATGCGGGTATGCGGGTATACCCGCATAAAATAATTTGCCCCGCATACCCGCCCGCTTAGAGTCAAACCGCTTACACCCGAACCGCCTAACCCGCTTAACCGTTTACCCGCAATTTTGCGGTGCGGTGCGGTGCGGTTGAGCGGGTCACCCGCATTAGTAACAGCCCTACTTGGCATAAACCCGAACTCAGATGATGTATTTAATACGATAAGACAATGACCCGATTACGTGGCATCTGAATTTGTGTGCCTAAATTGTCCCTATAACCGTATAAGGTGTTTGCAATTACTAGCAGTCTAGCAATGAGTTCAAGTATGAAGTAACTATCCGCGATGATGTATTACTTCCTATCTAACCTTCCATTATTTAAATACATCAGTATAAAATTTATCAAATAAAAACATTAAGGGTCAGGTCACGAACATGATTTTTGATAGTTTTTTAGTTTTCATCTTTCATAATATTTGATGACGATTATCATTTTTTATTTTTGCTTTTGATCACTTTTATTTTAATTTTTCATCTATACCCCTATACCTATAAATACTATCACACTATCACATTAAACATATCATAATATATTTAAATTTAAAAATTTTACTCCCAAATAAAATAATAATTTCTCTCTCCTCTCTCTCTACTCTCTCTCCCTCTCTCTCTCAAATTGCAAAAA
>JAOTQG010013861.1:0-15878 GCA_025631175.1 Iris virginica
TCCCAACTCTCACCGTTTTTCTTGTGCAGATCTGTTTGGTTCGTTTTGAATTTGCAGATCTGATTTGATTGCTTACTAGGGAAGATGTAAAATTCATTTGTATGGTTCGTTTTGCAGATCTGTTTAAGCCTCGTTTGCAGATCTGTTTAAGTTTGAATTTGCAGCCATACGTATTTGTTGTTCTCTTCCCACTTTGTGATTGAATTTGGACTATAACCTATCCTCTGAAAATCGAGACCTTTCCAGGTTTGGTGGTGGTTGTTTGAAATCTGGATTTGTAATTTGGGTTTGAGATTTAGGTTTGAAATTTGGTAGTGATTGTGGGTGGTTAGTGGTGGTTGTTGGTGGTGGTGATGATAATACTGGTGGTGGTTGGTGGTGATTGTCGGTGGTGGATGATGAATGTACATAGGGAAGAAGAAGATAAATGCAAATTATCCTTTTTATCCTTAGTTATAGAAGTTAATTTATTAAATTGCCCTCTATTAACATATCATTGACGGTAGGGACTAAAATTGTCCATTTTTTTTAAACTTGTACTAAAATTGGCCAAGTTCAAAGTAGATGAACTATCTACAGAAATCGCAAAATTTGAGGGACTATCTCAGGTTCCTTCCCATTCCAATACGGGCAAAAAAAAAAAAAAAAAAAAAAGAAGAAAAGAAAAACGATCCGAACTCCTATCCGACTTCCGGAAAATAGATTACCCAAATCCAAATCCCAAATTTAGAAAGAGAACAAGAAAAAGAAAAACAAAAAAAAGAAAAAGAAGAAAAGGGTTTCACACTTCCCCAGCCTCGAAAAATCGAAGTGTGTGAGCGCCCTTTTCTTGACTGGTAATAATTCCGTTCCTTTCCTGTCTGTCTCACAGTATAAATATCAAATCTTTGCCTGAAATTTGCCTATTTTCGTTGGTTCAAAACTTTTCAAAGGGATATCCAATCTGGGTATTCGGTTTTCTTGAATTTTGCTCTCTTGTAGAAAAAGGGTTCAGTTCAGCACATAATTAAAAAAACACCTACTGTGGGAGGAAGGGAGAAAAAAATGGAGATCGATAAGGCAATAAGAGAGAGTGATGATCGGAGGTTGAAGACCAAGTATAACAATGCTATCTATGTAATTCAACGGGCCCTTGCTCTTTACTCGTAAGTTTCATCATTTCCCTTTTCTTACTTCTTTTTCTTTAATTTTTTGCGATAGTATATGTGTGTGTACTTTTTATGAATTGGGTTTTTAACTGAATTTTCAAGTTTGATTTTTGCCCATTTGACTTGGAGGTGATTGGTTGTGGGCATTGATGTGTTCTGGAGATTTTGGAAGCTTAATTGAAACTAATGTTTTTCACATGCTCTGTGTTCTTCTGTTTTGTTCTTTTTGCATTTATGAATCAGGTTTTTAGAGTTGAGGTTTACTGGTATCAGCTTTTGTTGATTTCTGGTGTGTTTGATTTTGATTTGTTGAGGTGTTTATGGTTTATAGGTTCTCATGAATTGTTTTTAGAATGTTTGATTCAGTTCATGCGCCATAAATTATAAATTTTGTGCAACACTTTTGATGCACAAAAATGCTATAAACTACGACCTGGTTCTGGTTATCCAAAAATACTGAATACTAATTGCCTCTTTTAACGGAAATTTCCATTCCTATAATACCCTTAAACCCACACCTTTAACTCCTAGGATTTTATTTTTCTCTCTTCATGAAACCCATAATTTATTTATGACGATTCATAAGCACCTCATTGTTGGGAAATTTGTAAAGAAAACTTGTATACTGTATGAAGTTGTGATACGGTTTCACTGTCAGATTGAACAATTTCGCTCAATCGAATAAAATCATAGAGAACAAGAGAATTGATTGATCTTCGTTCTAAGTTTTTTCTCTGGGCGGGGTTCTGCAGAATCAAGAGGATAAGATATATCCCAAAAGCAACTGCCAAACAACTGCCGAAGCCAGTTTTTTAACATAATTGCCAAAGGCAGTTATTGTCCCCTTTCGGACAGAAAACTGACTCCTTGTGGCGTTTTTCATGAAGCACTAATGTCCGGGAATAAAAAATTTCCAAGCTGACCAGGTCAGCTCGACCCTGGCTCTGCCCCTTGGACCCCCGTCATAGTCCGGGTTTATCAATACTCGTTATAATAAACAAATAAGCGTGCACTCTTATTTGTATATTGCAACGAGATATATTTAGATAATCTCTAATTACACTAAAATTCCAACATTAGCTCACCATCCATAAACCATCTATAATCTATAATATAAAACAGGGTTGCTTTTACCGGTCATGACGTGACAATATAAACAGTAAAATCAACCTTTTAATCACAACCCTTAAATATTTTCAATCTCCGCCATTGATTTTGAACACCATTTTCAATCTCAACATTTTTTAAAATATAACCAACTTTTGTGCTTACAAACTTTTGTAAATTTTATTATAGCATTTAATTTTTGTAAACTTAATTATGAAATCTAACTTTTATATTAATAAGAATGTTAATTGTTTCTTTCCTACACCGTGCCCAACGGGCATACACCATAATCCATAAACTAGAAACTTTATTTTCTTGCTGTTTTTTCTTTTCTTTTCTTTTTTTGTGACTTGGTTTTTAGGATTTTTTTAAAAAAAAATATTTTTACTGTATAGGTCTATAGGAGTTGGTTTGTGTTGTGGGAATTGTTGGGTAGAAACTGAAGTGTCCTGTTCCGGATACGGAATATGTGTTTGTTGTCTCATAACTCATATTAATAATTAATGAAGTTAACTATAAAAATGGTGTATGAATGACTTTAGGTAAGTGTACCATCAGCGATTATTTAACTCCTCATCTGTATGTCGGCTCAAATCTGGAATTGCAGAGGGGAGAGAGACTGCCTTTTACTATTTTCCCTCCGAAATCTGATAATGCGGGAATTTATTAACGCAATAATTTTGGCTGGATAAGTTTAGGTTTGGAGTTCTAATTAATCCTTCTAGATTTGAAACAAGTTAACGTCATTGACTTAGTTTTAATTTTTCTCATGAATTGCATGTTAAATTGATGATAATCATCCTCTCACTCTTCACCAACTATAATTATGTTAGCTAGGGATCACTGAATTTTGAAAATGTTATCCTTAACAGTATTGAGGAGGTCGCCTTTAGCTTCAATGGAGGAAAGGATTCAACTGTAAGTTCTTGAATGCGTTTGCCATGAAGAAAACTCAAAATTTTGTTTCACCATTTCTGTTGACAACAAAATTGTCATGCAGGTTTTACTACACCTGCTTAGGGCAGGGTATTTTTTGCATAAAATGGGACAAGGCCATTCGAATGGAAATCTTCCTGGTCATGAACCCTCATTTCCAATTCGAACGATTTATTTTGAGACTCCTTCGGCCTTTGCTGAAATTGACTCATTCACCCATGAAACAGCCTCTACGTAAGATGCTAGCTTTGTCTTCCTTCTCACTTATACTATGGCTTCATGTCTCATCACTTGAGCAATATTTCACGGTTCTCTTTTGGTGTACTTCACCTGCATCCAATTTCTTAACTCTCTTCCTTATATGATCAGTTATGGCGTGCAAATGGATATCATTCGCCTAGATTTCAAATCTGGTTTGGAGGCTCTCCTAAAGGCTAATCCAATCAGAGCTATTTTTCTTGGTGTTCGAATTGGTGACCCGACTGCGGTAATTGCTGCTATTTTTATTTTATTTTATCGATTCACCAACCATTCCTTCCAGTTTTGGTACATAATCACTTAAATGATTTTCAAGTATTAGTAATCGTTTGTTATCTTTATTTAATAGGTTGGTCAAGAACAATTCTCTCCTAGCTCACCAGGATGGCCCGCTTTCATGAGAGTAAATCCAATCTTGGACTGGTCGTACAGGTCTGTTTATCTACTACCTTGCACATACACAAGTTTTACCCGACAAAGACTAATTAAGGAAAATGATATACAAACAGCACATATCCACATACATCATCAACTGCAGGCTTTGGGGTGTTGTACCTTTGTGCAAGGTACAAAATCACAGGATATGCACTTGACAAGTTTTGTGGATATCCACCGTTGATGTAGCAATACTCATTAACTCTGTGACGATAAACTTACGCAACAAGTTAACTTTTTTGCTACGGAAGGAGCTCAGCCTATATATACATACCTACAATGCTTGGAGAAACATAAGGCACAAAGATGAAAAATTAATAGAAGATTAAAAATCATAATCATATTCTCTCTCTCTCTCTCTCTCTCTCTCTCTCTCTCCGTCTCCCCAGTAGGTGCATCATTGCATATAAGAATAATAATCTATTATGTTAGGAATATGGACTTCTCTAAAGATGAAGTTATTATACTAATATTCATTGAAACTTAACAATAATATAATACTCTTGGAATGGAGTTTATGCTTTCTTAATATTCTTAGTATAGTTGTTTGAGCCAAATCATTAATGGAGCTTTAAATACTGGAAACGTAATACTGATGCACTGGATTATGAAGAAAGATATGGAGTGGAACCTTTTTTTTTTCCTAGCTCTCTTTCCCCCATTTTTTTCTTTCTTTTCTTTAATTAGTGAAAGTCTATATAAGAAAGCTATATTGGGTGGTGATAAATAAAGACTATCCCTGGTCCCATCGTTGAGAGCCAGACAGGCTAACGAGCGAGTGTAGTTGCTTCAATCTCGACCAATCTTATACTTCAAAGAGAGGGAGATTCGTTCAATCGGAGATGGATGATTGGAACCTCATAAATGTAGAAAAGATAACATTCAAACTGAATCTGTTCAGGAGATAATAAAAGCAGATCAGGTTGGAGTTAAATGAGAATAAACACATATAGTGTAGACCATGCATTTACAAAAGGGTGATGCTATTACTGTCTATGGCAATGCTGGAGAGAGGGAGACAAAACAACACGGACAACCATAATTAAGAAAGATCTGCTAAGATGAACTGCGCTTTGCAGTTACATGATAAGATGTGTGTTATGATTGCAAATGAGTTATATAATATGATGCATGTGCTCATGCTTTTTCTTGTGGAAATATTATGTTCTTGCACTTCAGATCATGAGATTTTTAATTAAGGCATGATTTTGATTTTTCAATTTGACAGAGATGTATGGGCATTTCTATTGACGTGCAAGGTTCACTACTGCAGTCTTTATGATCAAGGGTAAGTCTTCATCTGCATGCCTTGAAATTTCTTGTCCTTGTAGTTTCTTTTAATTGGTGTGTAGCTTTTATTCTTGTGCTATTTCATATGTGTAACCAATGGTTATGCTTTGTATTTTAAATATCTATCCGCAATGCAAATATTTATTATTGATTAATGTTGCTGTTTTCATTAATTTTCAACTTTCCAGTTATACTTCAATAGGGAGTGTAAATGACACAATCCCAAATGCATTGTTATGTATCAATGATTCTGCCGATGGCAAAGAACAGTTTAGGCCTGCTCATATGCTATCAGACGGAAGATTGGAACGAGCAGGTAGAGCGAAAAAGTTCTCCCCTTCGGTCTGTGGGCGTTTTCCTGCTGTTAGTAATGGCCTGAAATGTGTGGATTCATGTCAAAACAGAATTGTCACTGCATCGGTAATTGCTGTCGGTGATGAGATTTTGTAAGTAATCGTTGCCATGGTCATTCAAATTCTAGCAAAACACTCTTTAGAGGTTTGTGCTTTCACCATTGAGCCGTGTGTCCTTTTCTCTCCAATCTTGTTACTTTGACACATCGCATTGGCCAAGTAATGCTTAATCCTAAAGAACAAATAGTTGTTGCATTATGATTATGCCTGATGTGGTTTTTGTTTTGATACATAGCTCAGGTTTGGAGCTGTTGAAGATCAACTTGGACCTTCATTGTATAGAAAGCTCCATTCTATAGGCTGGGTGTTATCACAAAGTGCTGTCATCCGAAGTGATGTGAGTTACTACTTCTCTGGTCTCTTTTAATTGTCACTATTGAGCTATGCACAATTTTTAAGAAATGCAATTATTGCTACAGATTTATGAAGTGAATACCACATTTATCCTTTTGCAATATTCTTTTTAACTTATGTCTCTCCAACTACCCAAATGAATGTATGGACAAATTTGAACTTTAAATGCTTTTAGACAAAATGCGACGATTGTTTTCGACCAAATTTTGAATGGAAAAGTGGCAGTTAAAAGAGAGTGGAGGGTGTACATGATAGTTTGTCTATGCCCAAAAGGATGTCATCTAGCTTTCCATTGATTCATTATACTTGGAGCTTCCCCAATGCAAGTATTAAAATTTTGCCATTTGTGTGTATCCCAATTCCCAAATACCATAAATCTGAAGATGAGTCAGGAGGAACCGAGACATTGGTTCCAGGCTTGAAAAAAAACTCAGACTCACTCACTCACATATATACAATAAATGTGTGACGTGTGTAAAGTTTTTCTCTTTATGCCAAAAAACATTAAAATCAGAAATTTATTTTCCTTTAAAATCCTTCAACTAAATGAAGCTTTAGTTTGTGTGTTATTCCAAGTGATCATGTACTCCTATTATTTTTCTGCAATTTACATTTCAAGCATGTTTTTATCTAATCTTAATTGTTGTATTGCTACTTTTTACTACCTCTGTCCAAAATGAATATCTGAACAATTTGTGACACTCATTTTTGAACGGAGGAAGTATGAAATTTTAATTTTCTCTGTTCATGTCTAATTCTAATGCATTTAAATGAAAGTCAAGAAAATAGAAAAACTATTTGAAATGCAAAAATTATATTTAAAACATGAATAATTATTTATCTTTCTTTCCGATTACAAAAATAACTTTGATAATAAATAAATATATAAAAATATTCGAGCAGAAAATTTATTTTCACAAAGTAGTTAGAGAATAAGTAAATGGAATAATTGAAATGAAGTAGATTAAATAAAAATTAGTTAATTCTGAGTTAGTTGCAATTGGGCTGTTTTTGTGCGAATCTGAAATTGGATCTGAAATAGGAAAAGTTAGTTGAATGCGGAGGTGGTAGAGTATGTGTATTTTGAGAGTCTGAGGGCTGTGGATGTGCTCATGACATGTACGACGAACGACCTTATTGCAGACATGGATTGGCTATTCTCTTTAGCAACATAATGATTTTAGTGACACACATAAAACAAAAAAAGTTCCGCAACTATTTTGGTGAATGATCTCTGAATCTTCTAAATTAAGAGATGTTAATCCATCAAAGATACAAGCTTTCGGGGCATTTTGTTTTCCCGGAAAAGGAAATACTTCATCATACATTAAAGGCGTAAATGCATAATTCAGGATGATTGTAAAGAAAAAGTCACTTTTGGATTGCTCTAGAAGCGATATATTATATATAATCATATAGTACTCCATTCGTCCGCAAATAACTGTCCCCTATTATTTGTAATTATATATAAATTATACAGTAGAAAATAATATTATCAACTTTACCCAGTACACTAAAATACTATGCATTTTGTGTTTTGTATTATTAATATACAAGTAAAACCATGTGTCAAATTTCATTCAAAAATCACATTTGGCTTAAAAAATTCAACAGAGGACACTTATTTATGGACTAAGGTAGTATAATATTTCTTTCCTCTCCCTCTCCCTCTCTCTTTTAAATTTTAATTTATTTATGTAAATATTTACTTATTTTGCTGCTATTTAGGACTCCTTGACAACTAATCATCATTCTATACCTTATGATTTTATAAGCATCTTCTTAATAATACGTTGACAACACTCATCTCCCTAACGTTAAGCTTTCAGGTAACATTTGGGCCAAAAAATATGATTACGAAAGAAGCACAAACCATAAGAAGTGCTCTACAACAGATGCACACAAGATAATTAATCCTAAGGATGCCATTTACAGTTTTGGTTAATCATTAACTCTTCTTTTTTCCCTTTGATTTGCATAATGTGATCTGAAAAGTAATGCAAGATTAAATGTAGAGAATTTAGTAGCCTGTTGGTTGTTATAAACAAATCTATACAATTTGTATTTAGTCGTATCCATAAGCTGTCGCTGAATTGGGATCACACGAAGTTAAACACAGAATAGAAGTATAGAGATAAGTGTTCCCTCCAGAAAGCCATGCCGTATTTTACGTCAACCCTTAAATGAAGAGTATTTAAGGAAAAGTATGTCACCCTTAAAGTGTTTACTTTTAGACCTGGAGTTTTCAAGCTCAACAAAGGCAGTTTTTTGTTTTTTTTCAAAAAGAATTAGGACTAGCTATTTCAACTTGATGTTCTTAGCGCCCACCTCAGTCCCCTGGCTGGTAAACCAAAAGAAAAAAATGTTTGCCTACTTTGGCTTATTTGTCTAACATTGATCTATCATCCTGGTAATTTTAACTCCATGAGCTAGTCAACCTCTATACTTTTAACTGTATTACTGTTTCATATTGCATTCCCATTTCTTATGTCACTCTTTAAAACCCAGATAGATTCTGTAGCTGAAGAAGTTGAGAGACGGAAGTCTAAAAGTGACATGGTATACTTTACAGGTTTTCCTGTAGTTCTCATTTAGTGTTCTGAAATGAATTTTTGGCTTCCTCTTTCCTTCTGCTAATTCTAGCAAGGACTGGTTATTGCAGGTGTTCGTTTATGGAGGGGTTGGTACATTGCATTCAGATGTTACGGTTGCTGGAGTTGCGAAAGCATTTGGTGTTCGTTTGGTAAGTATTACGAGTATCTGTTTAAAAATCCTTTCACTGTCCTATCTTACTAGCTATGACAAAGTTACATACTGTACGCATGGAAGGTGGGTTTTTAATGTGAGTTTGTGGTTTTTGGGTTTCTTTTGTAATGATTAAAGTAATTATAAGGGATATAAATATAATGAATGTGGGGTCAATGGGAGAGAAAAATCAAATGCAATGAAACTACCCCAGCAAACAAGCCCATATATTTCTAGAACCTAATTTGGTTAGGTTCTCTCAGAAACAGGTTACAATCTCTCTCTCTCCCCTCTCCCAGGCCTCACTTGATCATCTTCTAGTTATGATATTTTAAGGAAAGAAATGTTGGGTTTTGTGATAGATATTTCGGAAAACTTGAGTTGTTGACCATCTGTAATTTGTTTCATTCATTAATTAGGCTCCTGATGAAGAATTTGAAGAATATCTTAGGCATCTTTATGGTGAAAGATGTACTGGGGACCGCAATGAGGTATATAAGATGCCAAATTTTAATTATATTGTTTCTAAAGTACTCGTATTTGAATTGCTCAATTATCCTTTTTAGATGGGGAATAGGGGATACTTTCAACCAATAGTTTATCACTAACTGGAAGGGAGATTAATTTACAGTTTATCTTTTAGATACATAGGAAAATCTGACATCTCAACACTAATCTATTAAAAATCAAAGATACTAGGATCTCTTGCCACTGTAGTTTTTCTCTTGGTTTACTGTTTGCTGCTTTTTTATTTTCTTCTGTCCCACCAATTCTCTCTATTTTCACTGCAGCCACATCATGAAAGCTAAAGTTTTTCTCACCAAACCATAACCTTCTTTCTATTTCCCTATTCTTCTGTCTTACTAATTAAAAATTATTCAGTAAGCTTGTCACCACTATAAAATGATGTGATGGACCAATCGCAAATGGAAATGGTAACTTGTGAAACTGGCACATACGACACTGGACATGTCGATGAAATAAAGAATGGGGTTAATGATAAGTTAGAAAAATTGAGAGAAGCTTTAGAAGTCAAAGGGTTTAAAAACGTAGTATACGAAGCTTGCAACATTAGTGGTAAGATAAGTTTTAGCGAAGTGAAAGTTAAGTTAGATGGAGAAGAAATACCTCAAAAAGAAATATTTCGGTATTAGGATCAAGCATTAATCAAGATGGAGAGATTGGAGAGGATGTGAATCATAGTATAAAAACGGGTTGGATGAAATGGAAGAGTGCATCTGGAGTGTTATGTGATCGGCCTATACCAATAAAGCTACAGCAAAAATCTTATAGGACAGCTGTTAGGCCTGCGGTTTGTACGAAGTTGAGTGTTGGACTACTAAGAAGGAACATGCTAACAAGATGAGTGTAGCGAAAATGCGAATGCTTAAATGGATGTGAGGTAAAAATAGAAATGATAGAATTCGTAATGAACAAATATGAGAAACGGTAATAGTAGCTCCGATAGTAGAGAAAATGAGAGAGAACCGCCGAAGATGGTTTGGTCATGTAAAACGTAGGTCCGTTAGTGCTCCAGTTAGGAAGTGTGATGATATTAGTCTTACTTAAGTTAGGGGTAGGGGCATACCAAAGTTAACATGGACTTCAGCTATACGGAAAGACATGAAAGACTGTGATCTACATGGTGACTTAACATTGGATCGGGTGAAACAATGAAAAATGATTTATGTAACTGAGCCCAAGTGATTGGGGTTAAGGCCTTGTTGTTTTTGTTGTATAGGTCGATCTAGACCTTCAGCTACAGTGCAAATATTAGGACATAAAATAAAATATTCAAAAATTTTTCTTTAAAAATTGTTGTACTTAATTTCCTTCTTTTTTGCCCTTTATATGTTTCCACAAGAAAATTTAATATCTTTGGAATTTTGTAGATATTTCCTTATAGAGAAGTATGTACTTAAATTCATTAAACAAGATATCCACATAAAAAGTTTGTACATGAAGTTTCTTTGATAATAAGGAAAAAGGAGACTTGTGCTCATAAAGTGTGTCTACATCTAAAACTATCATTTTAATTCCTCCTCTCTAATTTTGATGATTCTTATTTCTTCTCTTCTATTTCACAAAAATAGTAATTCATTAGTATTTACTTCCTTCTTTTTGGGCAAAAAGTCAACTGTTACATTTTGAAATGTTTTATTCAAATAGTCCACTTTCAAAAATGAAGCTATAAGTATTTATTTTTTCCAAAATTTTCCGTTCATATTCAACGTATGATAGTTTTATCACATACTGTAGAAAAATGATTAAAATAATATTATTCATAACCGACGTATAGTGATAATGGATTTTTTGACTTTCAAATATGGACTCTTTGCTCAGAAGGGAGTAATTACTAAGTTTTTCTTTTTCTTTTTTAATTAATTTTTTTTGAGTAATTATTAATTTAATCAAGAGAAAAGTCATATTCTGAACATCTTTTTTCTTTTTGGTTCCTATGTGTTCTCTCCGAAACATGGACATATTAAGAGTCCAAGTTGAATGGCATACGTATACATGATAAGAGTAACTATATATTTTCAATTAGAAAAGGAAAAGGATGAGATATTAAAGAGTAAAACTAAAATAATTAAAATAAAAGGATATAAGCTAATTAGGAATCGGACTGAACATTATAGAGTTTATCGAAAAAAAAATTTGAAAAAGAAAACAAAGGTACAGTAACAAAAGGAATGTCAAATAGCCCAATTTGTAGTGAACAAAGAAAACAAAGGAAGTAAAGGAAGAAAAGAAAAGAAACGGGAAAAAGCAAAAGAGGGGGACGTGTAGAGTCCAAGTTTAATGATAGTTCAAATTAAAAAGCTTCAATTTTTTCGATTGAGAGCATTATTGAAATATGAAAGTTAAAACACTTAGGGGGATCCGTGCTTTTATATATGTTATGATTATGATATATATGTATGAATATATATTTTTTCTATTTATTTATGGCCCCCGAAAATTTACATTTAAACCCCTTTCACTATATGCCAATTTTACTTGTTGGGGTGCACTTCCGAACGTGTTGGAGTGTCGGAACATGTCGAGTGATAGGAAAAATGAAATAAGAATCTGACACTTCAAGGTGTGTTGCGGAATGCGGACGTGTCGGATCGCGTCAAAATGCGACACCTTGGACTGTGAGAGGTGTTGATGCTTCCTAGTCTGTTGCACCATTTTTATCATGTTACGGGCTGGGCGATTAACTTTTCCTACTAACCACAAAACCAAAAACAAAATTGTAAAATTAACTACAACCCAAGAAAGCCCTGGAATTTTTGTTCAAAGAAGACACTTTTTAGGTTAAAGGTTATGTCTAGTTATTGTTTATATCCAATGAATATGCAAGATTGTGCATCCTGTAACAACTTGATTTCTTACCTATTACTCATGAACATGGTCATTACCTTTTACTCTATCAAAGAGATGGAGGGCACTTCCTTCAGATTGATATGTATGTTTAGCAGGGCAGAGCTGCAACACCTGTTCAATTCATACTTGGCCGAACTATTGCATTGTATATGTATAGTATGGTTTTTTTTCATACGAGATTGATTTAACTTTTCTTAGTTATAAATATGTACTTTTACTTTTCAGATGGCTCAGTTGCCAGAAGGTGTTACAGAATTACTCCACCATGAAAAGCTGCAAGTTCCATTGGTATGCGTTTAGATTCTGACATGCATATTATTAGGAGCATTAATTGCATGAAGCAGCATCTGAGAGATTCATAACCTATTGATGAAATTTCCTTCTTATTGAAGCTCTGATCTTTTGCTCGTGCTACACGTGTTCAGTTCATGGCCAAGTAGATAGATTATGGCCCATTCTGAGTTGAAGTTTTTTCTTGTGAGCTGGAAGTTTTTTCTTGGTTTTGATTTTAGTTTTCTGATATGTAGGAAAAAAGAAGAGAGAGTGAGATAGAGAGCAATTGGTGGAACCAAGGAGGGAATAAGAAAAATCATGGTTCTGTGAATGAAACCTTAGTTTTGATGACATTAAATGAGAGAAGTAAACAGAGATAGAGAGAATCAGGGGGACCAAAGAGATAAATAATAGATAAAACAAATACCAAAACCATAAAAAATACTCCATCCGTTTCATTTTAATTGTCGCGAAAGCGACATTTTCCCCTCACTATCATGGACAATTAAAACAAAACGGAGGGAGTATATATTAAGTAAAAACTACGGTGGCGAACAGGGTCTTGGTTGCTCGACTTTCCCCTGAGGGAGGTGGGGTTGGTGTTGGTGGTGGGAGGATCCATGTTCTCACTGTTGGTTTTCAAAGACCAGCCTGCAGATAGCTTCAACATATCAGTTTCGAGGCAGAACTCGAAATTGCACTTTGATGCTTTTCATGTTTCTTAGTTGGTGCCTAATCATTCTCTGCCAGAGGCTATCCATTGGTTTATGCAGCTGCCACTATGGCAGTGTTATACTCTTAATTTTTTCTGAATTAAAGGGCCTCTGTGATAATGTATTGATATACTCTTGTGATCTTTACTCATTTAAAACATACTCTTCCTTCAAATTTTTAGTGAAGTAGGGAAGGGCTTCCCTGCTAGGTAATTCCTCAAGTTGGCAAGCTTGTGAGATTATGTAGAGGCATGAACCATAATGTTTAAAGCCATTAAGTATGAGTTCATGCATTTTAACCTACAGAGCCATGATGGCATCGTATTCGTGGTTTGATTGTGCTGTAACATTTGTCTTGCATTCCATAATGTTTAAAATACAAAAAGAAAAGAAAAAGTTCGTTTCAAGAGATAGTTTTGATCCATCCAAAGCTTATATCTGATTGCTCACAATTTCATGTTTCATTGACAACACGATTCTTGACTTGGAATCTATGGTTATATCTAACTTAGTATGCGGCCTAATAGGATTAGATCTTAGATGATCAATGATAAACATTGAATTAAATGCATATCTACGTAATTTCTGGTTCACATAACTTAATCTCCATGCTTGTTTTTCTATAGATCAAGTGTCAGAATGTGATCATTCTTACTGCAACAAATGTTGCTGAGCTGGATGGGGAATGGGATTGCCTGATTGACTTGACAAGATCTGATGGTTTACTTGCACTGACAGAACCATTTGTATCAAAGAACTTTACAACCTCTCTTTCCGATGTATGTTCATTTAACTCACTTTTATTATTTCACAAAATTCTTTGCTAGATATGATGTATCTTCCCACGTGCAACAATTTGTTTAAATAAAAATTATTTAACTGCATTTCTATTGATTTGAAGGGTGTTGTACACACACCCCCTCTCATTTTGAGTTGTATTCATGAGCATATGCAGGAAATATGTTCCCCTTATTTGATATTTTGTGTTGCATTTCGGCCGGATTGTTTGTATTATCTTCCTCCATGTGTTAATTCATCCCATTTGTTCGTGGTCCTTGTAATGTAGGTAGAAATTGCTCAACCTTTATCGAAACTCTGCTTTCAATTTCCGGATATTTACATTGGTAAGAAAATTTTGAATTTATTTTTCTACCGTGAATATAGATATATTAGCTTCTTTTGTTTTAATTGTGCTCTACTTTTGCCAAATACTCAAGGGTGTCATCGCAAATCCAGAAGAGGGCCTCTTGTAATCACTCTTGAGGGCAAGGTAATGAGTGCATTCACTACGGCATTTACAAGTTTGATACTTCTTAGACCTCTAAATGAAGTTGATGAGAACGATTGTAAACTTCTGTAAAATGCCTGCAGGATCAAGAGAGGGTAGAGGTGGCAGCTGAAGCACTAACCAACAAGTTTCCGTCAGCAGTCACTCTAAAGACAGCTTAGGGATGCAAGCAGCTGCATGGCTCTCCAAGGTTGAAATTACAAGAGGTAATTTTTGGAAAGGTTCAACTGATATGCCCACCTCTACAACACAAATAGGGAAGCTGATATTCACTCAAGAAGTTTAGTACTCCTAAAGGGGAAATACAAGACTTTCGGCCACTTGATACCCCCACCTCTACAACACAAATAAAGAGCAGCTTTACTACGGTATTGAAGAACTATGGGTTCCGGGAAAAGAAAAGGGAAGGAAGAATCGAACAGCTCTATCAAGACTTTTCGGCCTTTAGATTTTAGGGGCATCCTTGCATATTGACTAACTTGATTATATATGTACAAGTCTGCAACTAATCTCCTTTTTCTTCTGCTGTTGTATGGATGGTGGGGGGATTTGTTAGGATTGTAAATCACTAGCATATTTTCTTGTTCAACAAACTTGTTCTCATGGAGGTTTTTTAGATGCAATTTTACAGTTGCTTGGAAAGAAGTTAATTTTCAACAAGGCTTATGGCTCCTATCTATGGATCAAAATTTGACTCAATCAAGTTGAACTCGGGCATTTCCTTCCTCGATTTCAGCATGAACCATTTTGTTCGGGATCCCAGCAGCCTTTTTCCCACAAATTAGGTTCTCCACAAGTATGAATCCACCATAATGGGCAAACTTTGAATCAAAAACCCATGCTCGTAATAACTCGGTTCTTCCCAAAACATCAGCCATATAACCAAAGTGGTCCGATATTGGTGGAGACTATATTGATGCATCACATATATGAGTGATTAACTTTCTTAAAAACAAGTCTGAATAGGTACATGCAAAAAAAGAACACCGATGCAAGAAAATTCATTCGCTTTTACTGCATTGTTCATTTGGTAGAAAAATTCAATTGCTGCTGTGGCAAGACCATCCATGGCTAGTCCAACTGCCATGGCGCTCCATGAAATTACAGTTTTCCCAAACTACCCCTCACAGCTCTCTCAGGAAAATGGCACTTGCTATACATATATGTACATGTTTGATATGGATGAGTGGTCAAGTCTGAGAATAGAACAATGGATGATGTCTTTGAAGTATGTAGTTGAACATTGAATAGTAATACTGTTGTTAGGAAATAGCCAACATTGGAGCATTTGAATGATAATGCTGGACATGAAAACCTACAAGAAATTGCAAGATTCGGAAAGAGTCCATAACCAGGCTCATCATTGTCTTCAGTATATATAGTGTTGATACAAGGGTTAATAATAAATCACAACTTATTAAGGATCAGATCACGAGTCAGATATATCACAATATTTGAATATCCCAACATTAAACATATTTCATATATTTTCATTATCTTACTCAAATATCACCCAATATCACAAATAAATATCAAACACTTTCCA
>JAOTQG010013972.1:0-15876 GCA_025631175.1 Iris virginica
AAAAAGTACTAAGATACAACAGTTCGCACGTTTGTACGATATTTATGGTTTGTATTTGATCATTTTTCTATATATATATATATATATATTATATCTATGCACATAATGTGTAGTCCTCAAGTTGGGATTACAAATCTCACCGTTGAGTTAATTTTAAGTCTTTACATTTATATATATATATATATATATATTATGCAAATGTGATCTCCAATATGTGGGATTAACATCCCATTCTTGGTTTACTTTCAAGTCATTTGCTTTCACACACACACACACACACACACATATATATATATATACATATATACTGCACATAATGTATAGTACTCAAGGTGTAAGAATAAAATTTCATCTTTGAGTTGATTCTATACTTCATATCTTGTACATATACTAATGAATCTTCAAAATGTGGGATTAAAATCCTATCTTTGGATTTATTTCAAGTCTTTACATTCTTGTACATACAAATTATGATCCTCAAAGTATGGGAGTAACATCCCATCTTTGGATTATATTGAAAGTCTCTTCTCTTCATTCTTCTTTCATCTCTTTTCTAAATGGTTATAAAAAGATCTATAAATGAAGAAAGACAATGTGTTCATAAGAGTTTCACCAAGATCCTCTCCTTTTGGAGTCTTAAAAGATAAATACATAAGTTCAATTTCCAATCTAGTGATTATGGCCATTTTTGTTAATTACTTGCCCATACGCATTATTTTCCATATTACTAATTTTTCAATCATTCTTGTGTTAAATAAAATATCCACTAATTATAATATCATTTCCAAGTTTTTTCATGATTTGGACAAATGTTACTTGATGGATGACAAAGAGGAGTGATTTCAAAGCCAAGAGGAGGAATGCTCCAAATCTTTCTTGTATATAATATACCTATCTTTCTTGCACTTACATGCTAAATGTACATTCTTTTTTCTCTACATGTATGAAATAAAGTAAATGATGAAGAGACCATATTCACCTTAGACCCTTTTTGAATCTTGATCAACCAACCGACCAATCATTAAAAGACATGCATGCTAGAATATTATTAGGGATCGAAAAGACGAATTGGGTGCCTAACCCCTTTCCGATTTGTAACCTAGCACCCGGACCTACAATCTCTATACATTCAAAAAGGCTTGTACTTCCAAAGTCTTAAACACAAAATGGAGGTGGCGACTCTCATTTTCTCTAACAAATTGAGCGATCACTAAGAGAAACCCAACATATCAAAATTCTCATCACACACGTCCGATGAATACGTTTCATCCGAGAAACCCTCGATTAATTTAAATCATTTAATCTCGAGGGATGTCGAGAACGGAGGTTCTCACAATTTTTTTTTTAAAATTGTTTTAAAATCGAAAATTTTCAAATTGGTCAATTTTTCGTTCCGATTTATAGCCCTATACTAAAACTATGCCATTCGGGCCAAATTATATGGAGCACTGCTAGGAACACTTATTTGGGCAAGTATAATACACTTTCTTGTAACATATACGTATAAGAATTGCTCGTGTGTTTATTTACGTATAAATTGTATTCATATTTTTCAACGTTTGGTTCATTTTACTATAAAATGTTACCCATTTTAAGTATTTGATATGTTATAAAATTGTTTGTTTGATTCATTTTGTCATTATTTAATATTCATTTCCTTGCTTGTTATATTTATTTGAACCATTACAAAATTCTTTATTTCTGATGTAAGTGTTTATTTTTTCGGTGCTTAATGTTCATTTCTTAATTTGTTTGATACATATTGGATGTGGTGTTAAGATATTTTAGTATTACCGATTACGAATACGATATATGATAATATTGAGTGATATGTTACTATTTACAATATGAATATGAGATGATATTAGTTTATGAAGTAAAAGACTAAATTGCTCCCATAATGTGAAAAATCTGAATGTGATGTGAAAAATTTGGATGTGAAGAGAGAATTGAGGAGAGATGAGAGAAAATATGATGTGAAATGTTTGAATTGATTTGTGAGAGTGTAAATGTGTTGGGGTATTATATGGAAAGTTTTTGATATTGATATATGATATTTGGGTGTGATATTAAAAATATATGTATGATGAAAGATATAGTGATATTCAAATGTAATAATATATAAGACTCGTGATCTGACCCTTAGACTTATATTGTAATCCTATGAAATTATGAATCAGTTAAATTGATTTAAACAATTATTTTTGAAATATAGAAAAAATTATAAAATAATTAAAATTAAATATAAAAAATGAAAGAATGAGAAAAAGTGATGAGTAATTACACTTTGCCAAGATGTTCCATATACCGTCCGCCACACTCAGAATATGCGCACGCTCTTAATGGAAGATTCGTAGTTTAATTCGCATCTGCGACCTCACGCTGACGTATCGCAAGTCCAATGCTCGTTTTTTGCTGCCTAATTATCTGTCGGTCCAGTGATCCCACTTCCTTTATAACTGTCGCACTTTCTATTTCTTTTTCTCTTCCCTAACAGAAAACAAGCAGCTCGCCACTCCCTAATTTCCCAGGTTCTCTCTTCCCCCTCTATGTGATTTTATAATGATAAAATACCCATCA
Source organism: Iris virginica (assembly GCA_025631175.1). Classification (NCBI taxonomy): domain Eukaryota; kingdom Viridiplantae; phylum Streptophyta; class Magnoliopsida; order Asparagales; family Iridaceae; genus Iris; species Iris virginica. Next base: position 2,581 of record JAOTQG010013972.1, read on the forward strand.
TAGAGGTTGAATTAATTTTTAATTCCTTAAGAAAACCATGGAATTATTGTGTGTTTTCTGTAATTGGGCTGTTCTTGAAATGGGTATAAGTTTATCATTCTTTTGAGATGGTTGATTGATTATTAGTTACTAGCACAAGAAAATGAAGTGGGTTATGGGGACGTTGAGTGGTTGCTTAGATGACCTAGCATAGAGGTTGAATAATTTCAAATTCCTTATGAAAACCATGGAATTATTGTGTGGTTTCTGTAATTGGGTTACTCTTGAAATGGGTATAATTAGGTCATTCTTTTGAGGTGTTTGATTATTAGTCACTAGTTCAAGAAAATGTAATGGGTTATGGGTGGGGATGTTTAGTGGTTGCTCATGATTTGTATGGGATTGGAAAATTACAGGGATCATGTTATTTGGCTATAAAGTTGTGTATTTTGCAAATGTGATTGTAATTACATTGTATTACCTTTTAACATTTGGTACAAGAATGAATAATTGGTACTTGTAATTAATATAATGCCGTTCAATTCACAATCTAAGGTTCACTTCAAGGACTCGTCGCATTGAAATTAGTCGAGGGAAAGATTTGTGCTTTTGGTTAATTGACCTGAATTTCTTGGAATTAGTCGAAATGTTCGGTTAATATATTTTCCTTGTTCGAGTAACTCATTGGCGTCAGTTCTTTTAGTTCCTCAAAAGTGAACTAAAGGTGGTCAAAAGTTGGTACTTGTGGAGCTCTATGCTTGTTGCATTCTAAGGTTTCATAGGATTCTCGGTTGTGAGACTAGAAGTCCCTAAAATGCAAATAAATTCAAAATGAAACATGAAAAAGTCGCACGAAAAATTCGAAGGTATTTGTTAAGTCATTTAGATTTAACTTCTGCTTCAGCACTATATCGATATCATAACTCGAATTTAGCTAAGTAGACAGTTTTTGTCTTTGAGGCTTGAGAAGGCTTATTTACCTCCTTTCTTGTAGATGTTATTTTCATGGTTTCAGTCTTTCCATAACAAAAGAGTATGATCCTCAATTCTTTTAAGGATATAATCATTAACATTTAGTACAGATCTAACCTGGACGTCATGAAACAACAATAGAGGAGCAAGATAACTACTTAATGGATTAAGATCTACTTCCATTTCCAAATACACTAAAGTGAAAGTCGAGTCATCTGCTAATCCAAAACTCGTAGCTGCCCTATTTGTTTCAAGTACCTGGATTATGGTTAAACATCATATCTGTTGGGAGCAACCATTACCTTTTACTAGACGACTAACGTTAATATTATTGCAGCTGATTCATTGCTGAGTCTACACTTGTCTTCCCTACCTACTTGTCTATTGGCAATCAGTCAAATAGACTGGTTGCCAATTATCTTATGAGTCCAGAGAGTACACTGAAGACGGGTAGAGCCCTCGAAGGTGTGCATGGAGTCCATTTGGTGCCTCATTCACCATTTGTACGAGAAGAGGTTACTCAAACTGGGGATTTTCAGCAGTCAACATGTAAAACTTCATCAACTGGAGCTAGTCAGCGGTTAATAGTGCAGTGAGTGAAGTGCTTTTATCCTGTTACAATATTCTCATCTATGATGGTTGTTTATTACCATTGTATGATTCATATTGATTTTTATATTCCTAGAAATTCAGGTCCATTGCGTTCGATTTTCAATCTCTATGTTAGTATATAGTGAGTGTACTAGAATAGTATTAGGGGATCAAAGGTAAAATGCCTGAAGATAAGGGAATGTGGTTGAGGAATGCAGAAGTCCAAACATTTGTCAGAAGCAGAGATTCTCGCAACACTCAACAAATTTCTAGAATTTGAGAAGAGTTTTGAACATAGTGAATGTGTCGGAACAAAGTAAAGAAATCTGGGGGAGAAGCTTAATTTTAGGTTTTTGATGAGTTCAAACTAGGGTAGATGCAAAAGATTGGGGAAAAAGATTGTATACAAACTCCCGAAATTAAGACAGGATCACTTACAGAGTTTAGTGAGGTAAAAATGTACGAGGCTGATGTATTTAGGTCCTAGCAATGCCTAGAAAAATAAGGAAAGAAGTGTGAAATATGTTTCAAATTTTGAATAGTAAAAGTGTACACATAGTAAAAGCAGGGAAGACTTAGGAGTTAGGATCATTTATGGTTACTATTAATGTATGGAAGTACCTAAGTCTTGCAGGTCTATCTTGGACACTAAAGCTTTTCACTAAAATCAAAATGTCAAAGAAAATGTGTGCTGGGTAAAGGAAGAGTGTTATTGGCTTGTTGAAAACAAAAGAGCAGATCCAATTTTTATGAATCTATAGAACGATAAAATTAATCAGACATATAATGAAACTTTAAGATAGAGTAGCTGATAATAGAATACAGTGTGAGACAATGATATCAAATCATTTTCGGTTGTGGCTTAGGGTTTGTGGTTTCATGCCCAAGAGGTTCACAGTGTAAGATTATGTTTGGTGAGAAGATTGATGGAACAATATACAGGAAAGGCAGGAATTTTATATGGTTTGACTTGGAGAAGGACTGAAGGTACCTGATAAACTTCATGAAAATTGGTGGGTATTGGACAAGAAATGGGTTAAAGTTTGTTGTAGATGTGATAAATAATTGGCGGGCGAAGGTTAAAGCTGTTTTCTGATCACATTGCTACGGATGAAGTAAGCAAAGTCTAGGATCTGAAATAAGTTGGACTGAATGGAATTTATACAAAGCAGGTTTAGAGGGTCAAGGAGTAATTGAGGATAGAATTAGGCTGGAGGGGAAAGAAATATGACAGGTATCGGTTTCATGTAAGATCAATTACTATTCATGATTCATGAAGCGGAGGTGGGATGACGCTAGTTGTAATAAGAAACCAGTGGGTGAAGTGGAAAAGTACGCTCCAATTGCTATGTCATTGTTTTATACTTGGAACGTTGAACATTACTGTTTATAAGACAACTATTTCTTATCTTTTATTTCTGATAAAAAGAAAGAAGCTTATAGATACACACACGCGTGCGTGCACAGAATACACACACACACACACATATTTGAAAAAAGAGAATAACGAAAAAGGATGACTCTGCTTATTTTAAGAAGTGGAGTGCTTGGCAACAAAGAAAGACGACGCTAATAAAAATAAGTGTCACCAAAATGAGAATGTTCGATATATGTATGGTAAAATTGGATAGGACGAAATTCGAAATGAAAATATTAGTGAGACTGTAGCCCAAATACGAGATGAAATGATAGAACTTCACTTGAAATATTTTGATAACGTACAATGCAGACCACTAAGTTCACCCATGAGGAGTGTGATTGTGTCATCATTAAAACAAACAATAATAGGTAAGGATCGATTAAAATAGCAAAATTTCAATTTAAGAAGGAAATCAGTATGTGTGATTCGATTGATGAAAATGCATTGGGTGAAATTAAATGCGGAAAAGGATTCATGTAGCCTACCCCTAGAAATTAGAATAAAGGATGATTTGTGTTGAGTTGCATGATGCTCATTCTTTTCAAAATATGAATGGTTCATCAAAAAATTTTGTTTCAAAGGTTTGTGGATAGTTGTAAGGATCTAGTGGTTCTCATGCGACATTTTGTTTCTGCTCATCTCAGGAGAGTATGGCAGCAACGCCCTTCATGTCTGAGGCCCATCCGTTGTTGTTTACATGGTATTGCAAAATAAAATCTCTTGCTTTATATGCTATGGTATACTGTTAAAATCTACTTGTTCTAAGATAGTCTGTATTCTTTCAATCTTTCTGTTAGGGGATAGGAATATTGCAGAGACGATAGCCAATGTGCTTACTTCACTCCCTTTTATTGCTGTTGGCATCCATGCCCCAAGGCACGTATCCCATACTATGTCTGCCAACTACAGCAGTATCCAAGTTCCTTTCGCTGACTGAGTCTGTTGCTAATTATGCAGAAAGAATCTGAACTGTAAGCTTTATGCTAATTCGTTGATTGGAGTAGGTGTTACCTCAAGTGTATACCATGCTTCTAGAGGAAGATTCAGGAAGTATCTAAGATGGGCTGACTATGCAATGATAGCCACAGCAACCATGGTAAGTTAGTACCTTATGGGACATCTTAAAACTCTAAGGTGTATGATTCTCCTCCTTAAGAATGAGTAATACATGTAGAAAAGTATCTGGTTAATATAGTTTTTTTTAATAAGATAAGAATATACATTATTACTATAAAGTTAAGAGTTAAATGAAAAAGTAACCAGCATACTATGTTGTGGTAGTCAGTTTGAGGCCAATACTATTACGTAGGGCTCTGCATGAACTGATATGCTCATGAACTTGTTCGAATTAGGCTCGCTAAAAAGTTTGTTCGAGATTGGCTCATTTCTTAATGAACCAAACTCGAGCTCGTTTATAAAGCTCGCGAAATAAAGGTACTGAACTTTCGGACTCAACTGGGACAAGTTTGTGAACTATTTAGGCTCGTCAATATACACATTTCATGAATAAAATAGCAATTTTATACAAAAAGTTGGTCATTTTAAAGAAATTTATGAGATATTCACTTCTGTATTTCAGATATTTATGTTTCATGTAGCATAAATATTTATAGTATTTGATTTTTTATGAAAATAAGGTAAATATTATTGGATTTTCATGTCAAAGAGTTATTAAAATTTTGATATTTATTTTATTATGAAAATTTATAAAATTTACAAACTAGTTGGTGAGATCGTGAAAATGCTCACATAGAGTTCGGTTCATTAGTTAACGAGTCGGACTCAAGCTTTTACTTTTAAAGCTTGCAAAAGCTCGGGTTGGCTCGGCTCGTTTGCGGCCCTACTTGTAGTATTACTTGTGCAAATGCAATCTGCGTACAATTTGTTTGCAATTGTCAATCAAATCGTTAGTGGCTGATTGTTCTTTGACCGAATCGATGACGCAACAAAAAAGGGTCCCACTTTAAACCCCAACCTAACGTCTTCAGGTTACGCTGAAGACACGTAGCTTTTGCCCTACTATCAACCCATTTGTTTCAGACTTTAACCACCTTTGCTTATAATTGATTCCTTAAAAGAGCAGATGGCTGATAGTATGCAAGTTACATTTGGATAGGTAAGTGTATGGGGTAAAATTGAATGCCCCCAAATAGTATTCTGGTTACTATTTCATTTAATTATAATTTTAACTGTGTTTATTTTGCATAAATACATGTATATTGGTATAGTGAGTTCTTCTAAGATGGAATTTGCAAATGGAAGAACATACATTTGCACGTGGTCTAAGGTGCTTCCAATGACCCATGCACATCATTCCTATGATCCTCCTTTTTCCCCTTCCCTTGCTAAGATTTGATTCGTTTTGTATGTGCTGTGATTATCGATCATGCTAGTATCTTTTCTGTTTGCATGATATAACCATTAGAGTCTGGTTTTAGTGTGTACTAGAAATGAGTGCAGATTCAGTGCACATATCATGAGTAGAGTCCTTAAGATGCAGTTCTATCTCGATGCGCTACCTAGTACAATAAGGGGAGACTTCTAGTCTCAATATTTGGAATTAAATTGGTGGTATATACTTAAATAACCTAAAAAAGAAGTTGCTATAAGAATCCGTATGTGTAAAGGGCCGTTTTGTAAATCTTAGAGATCTACTACTGGTCAGAATGTACTATTTTTGCTATACACTGAACCCCCTCCCCCCCCCCCTCCTCAACGGGCTCTACCACTTATCTTTTTCGAATGGAATTATTGTTGATAGCTTTTTATCTGAAACTTGATTATTCGTGCTTGATTATTAAGACTTATATCATTGTTAGTATTAGCCTCTTTCAGGGGACTTGGAACTGCTAGCTTTGCCTTTCTCTCTGATTTACCCTCAATGTTGATATCTCTGTTGTAACTTCTTGGTTGAAGAATAGACTGGGTCGGTAGGGTGCTTTTACATCAGAGATTAATTGTCCCCTCTTTGATGGAAATTAACTCTGTTCTAGGCTGCTGTATTTCACCAATCATCTTTTTTCTCGGGAAGGGAGATATTGCTTTGGTCTCTGCTTCTTTGTCTTGGAGAGTAGTTAGATTATCCATACAAACTAAGAGAAAACCATAGAGGTTATCATGTGCTTTATATCAGTATCACCTGTCACATAAATCAAATTTATCCTCAAAATGATGCAACTCATGTCCAACTACTAGAACAGGTTGATATTTACTTTGGTCTCAGTTTTTTGTCTGAAAATAGTTAGCTTACCTAAAAAAAAATAAAGAGAGAAAATCACATATGTTTTGTATCATCATCACTCTCACATGAATCAAAATTTCTCCTCAAAAAATGTTAAAACCAAAGTCCAGGTATGAGAGGAAATGGCAAATAATTTTGCTCATCTTGTGCTGTATCAGCCTGTCGTACTTAAACTACAATCTCCATTCATTGCTATGACTTTGTTATTGATTGATGTGTTCCTCACATATTACTTGTAGTGCAGTGACTCTTTCAGATGCTCATTATGTCGGTGATATATTTTCCTTTTGTCGATAAAAGCGGAAAATAGTGTTTGTATAATTTGAGTGAAATTTTTACACCTGATCACACTGTGTTTCATGGACTTAAATTTGCTTATCATGGCATGCACTTTACAAATTTAAAATTCTTTTTGCAGTGTCTGTCAAGAGCACTCCGGAATGAGAACCCCAAATTGCTAATGGCTGCATCTGCCGTGTGCCTACCAATCCAGCCTCTGATGGTCTCGGCTGTTCACACTGGGATGATGGAGGTAGCATCTGCATCCTTATCTTTTGTTTCTATTGCAGATACTTTGTTTCTGTAAAATGTGATTGTTACCATATCGTCAGTGCTACATATGTCTCAAGGTTTCTCTCGACATTTTTCCATCCTCCAATCACATTAAAAATGTGCCAAAAATTTACGTTTTCTCAATATAAACTCATGGGATGCCTTTGACGAATTTCCAGATAAAGAGGCAAATATCTTCTTTCATTGCTGGTGAAATCAATCCATTTAGGAGTAAACTCGTGCTTTCTTAACACAGTTTGTACAATACATTTTTTTGCACTTATTTTCTTATAAAAACATCTGCAGTCATTTTGTCCTTGTGGTTGTCATGGCTCTGAGTGTTAGTCCTCTAACCTACATAAATGATCCAAAATTTGAAACATGTTAGGTCTGGTTTCTTGTTACCGAGTTTTGTAGGAAAATGAAGAGAATGAGAAAAATGTTAAGTCAAAATTGGACGAAAAGGTTCAAACCCACTAGACTTGAAGCCCCGGTGAACGCCGTAACTATAACGGTCCTATCCTACCTTTGGGAGTCAAGGAGCTTCTTTAGTGAATTTCTGTCAAAACCCGAGGAATTTGTTATTAAACAACTTCTAACAGATAGCTTCAAAAACCGACTATGCCTTCACCATATGAAAAATGAATCTCTCCTATTAGCCTCCTCGACCCAGCGAATTCTCGCAAAGAAGCTACCCTTTGATTTGAATAGTCCTCCTTTGATGAACGTATTGGTTGGAATGACTCTTGGGATAGAACCTGTGGGTAAATATCCCAAAGAAGAGATTCTGCTCCATTGCTTTGCAAAAGGAAAATGCAAAAGCCTATGATGAAGAAAACAAATTTTGATCAGTAAATGTAATCGATAGACAAGGGGGGGCGGGAGAGAGAGAGAGAGAGAGAGAGAGAGAGAGAGAATTTATACTTCACTTCTAGACCTACTACACTTAACTCCATATATGATAAGGCTCATGGCTTACTACTACTAACACTCCCCTTCAAGCTGAAGTATAGATATTCATTACAAAAATACATGTTCTCATACAACTAAGACTCTTAGTAAATACATCAGCGAGTTGCTCTCATGTGCGCGCATATGAAATAGAAATCAGCTTCCGTTGAATTTCTCCCGCACGAAGTGACAATGAACTCTGTGTTTAGTTATTTCGTGGAAGACCGGATTCGTAGAAATATGCATGTATCCACATAAGTTTCGTCGTTGTCTGAGCCATCGCACAATACTTGGATTCTGCAGTAGACATGACAACCACAGTCTGCTTACTCTTCTACGAGATTAAGTTTCCGCCAACGGTAACACAATATCCAGTAGTTGATTTTCTGTCACTTGGTGGACCAGCGGAGTCAGCTTGAGAAATTGCCTCTATCTGCATATGCCCATGATCTGTATAAAGAACATCCTTTTCCAGTGCTCTTTTCAGATTCTTGACAATCTGAATCAGTGCATTCCAATGCTTCATAGTCGGACTTTGCATGACTTGACTTACCACAGTTATAGGAAATGCCATGTCTGGGCAAGTCAGTGCAAGGTAGTTTAGTTTGCCCACCAATCTGCGGTGTTGCTCTTGATCTCCGAAGATCTCCCCCTCACCGGCTACAAGCTTTTCATTAGGATCCATTGGAGTATCACTTGAGTTTGCTCTAAGTAACCCAACTTCTTTGAGTAAGTCGAGACCAATCTTCGTGATGAGGATATCCCTTTCTTGGACTGGGTCACTTCTATCCCAAGTACCCAAGCGTTTTGTCTGAAACTTTCCTCGAAGGCATGACTTGAGTGCATGAATAACCTCTGAATCACTACATGTAATCGTAATATTATCAATGTACAGTCAATACTCGTGTTATTGGTTGTAGGTATTTCAAAGTTATTTCAGTCTTGAAAACAAAATCATGCAGTCATTAATGTCACTCCTTTAGACCCCACAGCTGACCAGCTCATGCTTTTAATTAGCCTCTCGGCCCTCCCTTCCATCTCTTTGCCGGAAGAGGGACAGGAAAGAAGTGTTTCCATCTAATCTATATGGGATGTTTTGAGAAATACCTGCTATCTGTTCCCTAGGTGGGTCATACCAAACAATGGATTTTATGCGCTGGAATGTTTTCAGTGTGAAATGTTCATTCTGTGTTGGAAAACAGGCGATGAGTTAATCAGTGGAAGGATCGTAAATGTGGAGACTATCTCAACATGCGAAGGGATTTCAGTGGACTGTTTACTGTGAGGTCATATTTATCAGGGGCTTCTTGTGCCTTATTCTTGAGAGATCATATGATACTCAAGATCCACTGTGAAAATAGGTGTTGAAAGTAGAATGGGGAATGCAATTGAAAATGGAGATTCTTCTCGATGTCTCATTTTGACTGTGACCCTTGTGAAAGGAATGAGTACTGCAGAGTACTGATTTTTGACAGCCTTATACATTGCATTAAGGCCTGTTACAATTTAAAGAGTACAATACACAAGTGGGCAGTCATCACTCCGTACAGTGCTCGTATTTTGGAATGGGGACACTCGTCTGGAATGGAGTAACAGAATAATGTTCCATCCGATAGCTGAAATTGAGCAATTAAACCTTGGTTCTGATAGCCCTTTATATGATACTCTCTCCTTCCCGAAATGAGAAATGAGCGTCAATTTTTACTCATTTTGGTCAACTTTGTTAACTATTACCAAATATTAAAAACAAAATTACATGTTGTAACGAATATGTAATTTTTTTTTTTGATAAATTACATATTATTCTTAGAATGACTAAAATATTAGAATCTAAAACAAGAAAAATATTCTGTAAAAAATAATTTGATAAATTTTGTGAAGAAGAAAAATTGACACTCATTTTGGAACGAAGAGAATAGTATTTGAAGTCGATGAATTATGTGCTTTCCTTCCTTCCTGTCTAGAGTGAGGAAGGAGCTTGCTGCTCTGCTATTTGGTCCTCGTACAAATCTTTGGAGATATGCATTGAGTGTTGTACTCATTTGGATAATAAGATTTGATTTTCCCCAGCAAAAAACAACACAAACAGCACATTTTTCTTTCTGCATGAAGATGAATCTCTCATGCCCTTTGCAATGATGGCACTCCAATAGAGCCGGCAAATTTCTTGAGTGTTTTCCATCTTAATATAGTGCGCGCTTCTTCTGGAGGTTTAAACCATCTGTTTGCCTTGCAGGTTGCATTTGCAAAGAGAGCGGTGAAGGATCCAGAGCTCAAGATGGCACACAATGTGCACAAGATGTCATCACTCTTGGGTGGTCTATTCTTTGTTGCTGATGATGCATTTCCGGAAATTCCGTATCTTCATGCTGCATGGCATCTTGCAGCTGCTATTGGTGTTAGCACCTGTAATAAGCTTCTAGAGTAGTCTCTAGGTTATTCAAATTTGTCGAAAAGCCTGCGGCTTTGAATTGAATTGAATTTACTTCCTCTTTAATGATGTAATTATGTGTCCATTATGTTGTTGTAAGGCTAGTGATGTAAGTTAGCTGGAAAACGAACGTTATCTGTATAAAGTGGGCAATTTTTCTGTTGCCTTCTGTCGTAAGGGGATAGTGTACTGGATTGGCAAAAGTGATGCTCCATGAACTGGACTGGAGCGTTTTTTTTTTGTTTTTTTTTTAAAATTTATATATATATATATATATATTTTTTTTTTTTACACCAAAAGAGAATTTTATTCAGCACAATTCTTCACAATTACATTTTGAAGAAATAAGGGAATACAATCAAACCAAAACATGCAATCAAAAATAGAACCAGCTACTCGAGCCACAGAATAGGCGGCGTGATTCGCTGACCGCTTAACAAACCCGAGAGAGGAGCTAGACACCTCTTTTAATAACTGACGACAATCTTCCACAACCCATCCATATGGCGAGTTATCCACGATAGCACCATTAACCGCTTTTACCACACCAAGCGCATCCATCTCAAACCACATACCCTTCCATCCCATATTTTTGACCCAACTAAGGGCCTCCCGCAGGCTAAACAATTCAGCCGTTGCTGCATCGACACACCCCACCACCTGCTTGCAAGCTACAGCCACCACAACACCATCATGATCCCGAACTACTGCCCCACAACCCACTTTTCCGCCCCCCATTGGCAGCGAAGCATCAATATTGCACTTCCACTGTCCCGCACCAGGCTTTGTCCACCTAGCTTCCTCAGATGATGCTGCCACCTGATTATTTTCAGGACTACGTTTATTGGCCTCTCCCCACGCCAACAGACTTCCCCGTCCAGCACTCACAATACTCAATGCCGATCTAGCAGAATTACTCCAGATGATTCTATTTCTATTATACCATAACTGCCACATAATAACCACAACCTCCTCAATAGTCGACCCCTTCTCCATTCGCCACAACTTTTCAAGCCAAGGCTTTACGCCTCCCTCATCCACATACACAATAGGAACACCCATAGCTAGCCAGCAGTCTTTAGCCAGCCTACACGATGAGAAATAATGATACCCAAATTCTTCATTCCATATGCTTTTGTCTCAATCGGTCTCGAGTTAGGTAGAAACTCTCTACAAGCTTTCCATACAAAATGACCACTACCGATGTTTTTTCTGCCCTTTGCTTTCTTCCAATTAACTATAACCTGAACCTCCCCTTGGACTGTTCCCATTATATATCCTTGCCATTCTAACCAATTCTTATATATTTCATCCACATCGAATCCTAATATATTTAAATTTTACAAGCTGATCCGTATCAATTTCTTCTTCCGTTGTTATTTATAATATGTCAACTTTCTCCTTTGAGAATCTTACGTCGCTTTCAAAACAGTTAAAAAATAACGGAGGGAGTATACTGTTTAAAAGAATGAAGCTTATAAGTTTTATATGAATCTTCCTACTATATATTAATATTATTCTCATCATAATGTTGATTTAGAAATGACTAAAATCCTTAAAAGTTATAGCTGTGAAAAATATCCTAGTTTCAAAGTATTTATAGTTTTTAATTTCACGTGGATTTCTTAAGCAAAATTTTTACAAAGACATAAGTATATGTATTTTCAATTATATATAACCTGATTAATCATGACACATTCGTTTGAGGGGCTAGAATAATTAATACTTTGCTCTTTCCAGAAAAAATAAATAAATAAAGTAGTGTCATATATATTTTATAATTTTTAAAAATATAACAAATCTATATGTTTGTACATTAATTAATTTCAAGCTATACTAAAATTCTCTTCCTGAAAATAAGACAACTTTTTGGAATGTATAAAGAATGAAAATGAAATACTACTACTTTTGGACAAATTAAGGGTAAGGGACGAGCTACTTGGTAGAAAATTAGAAATTTTATAATTATCTCGGATTATTGCGTAACATGTTTAAATGATGGTTCAGTATAAAAGTAAATTCATGAAAAATCGTAATAGTGTGATGTGTGCGTACGTACTCAAAAGCTAGAGTTTGACCCTAGCTAGGTCCCCACTCCACCGGTCATTTTAATTATTTCTCATTGATATTGAATCAATACATAAGAATTACACCTAGCTAATGGTTCGAGACCGACCACGAGTATTTACGCTAGAAAATATGTATAATACATGGAAGCTCAGTTCATGAACAATAGCACGTGATCCAACGATGATATACAATTTGATCGACGCGGTTGTATGCGCGCAATAGACAAATTAATAAAATGAAAGAAATTAAATAACAAAATAATGATATTTTAGTTTGGAATCTTGGTGGTACAATGTTGAGCTAAGCAGCTGGGGGCAAAATCCAACTTGTAGACAAACTTTTTGAACTAGAAAGATTGTAGAAAAAGTACCACAAAAAGGTTCAAACCACATAATAAACTGTAACAAAAAGATACTTTTTGCCCTAATTCCCTTCCCTGCTGCAGCATTAAACAGTTTGAAAGTTTTTCTCCTTTCCCCTATCAATTTTCAGTTCCGTACGTACATATTGGTCTCTCATTGAAGCAGCATTAGAATTGACTTCTCCTTCTCTTCTTTCTCTGTGGGCTATGTGTCTGTCCAAGTTTAAAGAAAAAAGGGAAGATCAGGACCGTTAAATAGCAGTCAAGTATAAAGTGGTCCGATTGGAATGGTTGCAGTTATAATTTAAGCTCATGAACTAGGTATGGGGGAATCATGTACATATATGTACTTCTCTTATGCCTCTGAGCCTCTCCTATAGTGTCTTACACTGTTCATTCATAAATGGTGTTGCCTTGAATGAAAAATCCTGAAAACTAACTAGCTAGCTAGTCTAGAGATGCAACCTTACAACATAAATTTTGTCGAGTTCGAATATTCTGTCCCAAATAATATCTCATTTTCTATTCAATTTTTCTAAACTTTCATTTCAATCATTTAAAAAATGATCCTCAAGTACGTAGTAAACTCCAAATTCTATTTTTTTGGAGACTAAACTCTAAGTTCTATTTAATTAAATAGTATCCGTATCATTTTTAAAAACTATATGCGTATCAGCGTATGTATGTAACTTAGGAGTATAGTGATGAAGTGTGGGGGGCTCACACGT
>JAOTQG010014083.1:0-15873 GCA_025631175.1 Iris virginica
GGAATCATGAGAGAGGCTTCAGGAGAATGGAATATGGGCTATTACGGGAAGCTGAACCCTTGTACTCCTTTGGAAGCAGAGCTCCATGCTATCCTGGTTGGTTTGGAAATTCTGCAATCTCAGGGCTTCAACAATGTGGCCATTGAAACCGACTCCATTGAGGCCAAAAACTTAAGAGAAAGGGGTGTTGATGAAAACCATCTTCTGATTGCCCTCCTTCAAGATATCCGAAGACTCCTATCTTTCTCCGGTTGCTCAATCCAACATACTCTTAGGGATGGAAACAAGTCGGCTGATTATCTCGCCAAGTTGGGTGCAAGCCAGAGAGAAAGCTTACCAAATGAAGATTTGTCGACCCTTATTAGCATGGATAATGATGGGGCTGATTCCCACGGAGCTTAGTTGTTGTTTTTCCTTTCCTCCTTACCAAAATAAAAATAAAAATTCAACGTCCCTCAACTCCCCCATCTCAGCTCTAATGGAACAAATACGAAACCTTCCTCAAAATTACCCCGTCGGTTCCCTTGTTCGAGAAAAAGGCCATATCAACTCTCCCAGCGCCGCCCATGATGACTTTATTAACTATTTATTTGGATTTTCCTATGATGACTTTATTTCAGGACCCATGATGTTAGAGTCAAAATAAAAGCTGTTGGCATATGTGGCAGTGATGCTCTCTCTCTCTCTCTCTCTCTCTCTCTCTCTCTCTCTCTCTCCAGTTTAAGCACATCTTCTGCACAAATTTTATTTGCAGCACTTCAAATGTGGATATTATGTAGTGAAAGAACCCATGGTAATTGATCATGAATGTGCTGGTATCATTGAACAAGTTGGTAGTCAATTGAACACTCTGCTGCCCGGTGATCGCGTTGCCCTTGAGCCTGGCATCAGCTGCTCCCTCTGCACTCCTTGTAAACACGGTCAGTACAATCTCTGCCCCGATATGAAGTTCTTCACCACCCCAACAATTCATGGTGCCCTCGCCAATCAGGTATATATAATCTCAAAGTTTTGATTTCATCGCCGAAGACAAGTTACAGTTGATTTATATATAGGATCGATTATCTAATAATCATTATGCATGTTGAACATGCAGATAGCGCACCCTGCACATTTGTGTTTCAAACTGCCCGAAAGCGTGAGTTTGGAAGAAGGTGCGCGCAATGTGTGAACCCCTGAGCGGTGGTGTTCATGCTTGTCGTCGTGCTAATGTTGGTCCCGAGACCAATGTGTTGGTGATAGGAGCTGGCCCTATTGGCCTAGTTTCGATGATAGCAGCTCGTGCTTTCGGTGCATCGAGAATTGTGATTGTCGATGTGGATGACAAGCGTCTCGCTGTTGCAAAGAAGCTCGGCCCCGATGAGATTGTCAAAGTCTCAACAAATATTCAGGTAATTCCTTACCAAATTAAATATGTTTTCTATATATCAATTTTTCTTTAAAATCTTCCCAATTTTCGAAATTGACCAATATTGTAATGTAGTGTGTAAAATGCAGGATGTAAGAGCAGAAGTAGAGCTGATTAATGAAGCTGTGAGATGTGGAGTACATGAGTTTTGACTGCGTCGGCTTCAGTAAGACATGTCAACAGCTCTTAGAGCCACTCGCGCTGGTGGCAAAGTTTGCCTAGTGGGAATGGTCACAGCGAAATGACCCTCCCTCTTACCCCAGCTTCGGCTAGGGAGGTATATGTGGTGGGAATATTCCAGTACAAGAACACATTGCCATTATGTCTGGAGCTCATAAGGAGCGGCAGGATTGATGTGAAACCCTTGATAACTCATAGATTCGGGTTCACTCAGAAGGACGTAGAAGCAGCTTTGGCAACCAGTGCTGGTGGAAGAAAGAGCCTCTATTTCAGCAGTTTCTACGATGCCATCAAAGTCATGTTTAATTTGTAGAGCTGGCTAGGCTAGGCTCCTCCTATTGAAGAAATTCATATACCATTTCCCATATTGTCTAACTTCTCACTCCAAGTTTTTAGTACTCAATAAGATAGTGAGATTTCTATTATAATGCTATGATTCTCTACAATGTGATTCAATGGTAGTAGGGTCACGAGTATCAATAGAAATGGCGATCTTATCATCCCAAATTTGTTAAAAAATAATCGTATTGAAGGGATGATGCATCTCTTTTACATCATGAAATGCATCAAATACACCTGAAGGATATTTTCCATTATGCAACTTTTTCAACAAGGGATACAAAAATTGGAGGAAAGAGTTTACTCTTTTGCAGAGAACTATGGAACGTCACAACCTTCAACATGCGCAGGAAAAAAAGAATTATGACACATTCAAGGGAGCACAGCACCTCTTCATTGTTGACAACAGGCTTAACTGACGCCAATACACTGGGGTAGTATTCACTACCAGAAAGAACTCTCCTATAACTTATGGTACATCGCAAGAAACATTTCTCAACTACCCATATGTTCCATAAACTCATACAATGGTGAAGAAAAGGGAAAAGAATAAAATTGAAACAATCACCAAAAAAATAGACACTAGGGGCGAATAAAAACAGTGAGGCTAGTCAAGCAGTTGCTGTAGTTGCATCAGCCAACCATGTCCACACTCTCACTTCGCCTGTTCCGTCGCCCGTGAAAAACAGATGCCCTGGTCCTATTTGTATTGATCGAATCTCCTCTTTTGCGAATATCTTGCCCCTTTCAGAAAAGCTACGCCAAAGTGAAGCAAGCATTCATTTAAGACGGTGGTGTTGGGTTGGGATGTTAAGAAGATGGACAGTGATCAGATGTTAGCAACTTACGAGGGCAAGTCATAGGCACGAACTGAGTTGTCATTGCAGGAGCAGAGCAAGACCGGCTTTGATTCCAAATCAAACACCCCACATAAGCTGAGCAGACCCTGTAACAAGCAACATATGCACTGCATAAGATCTTACTTCTCTTCGCTCTTGAAAAAACAGGCATAATGCACATAAAATATCAAATCAAATTCTGATGAAACAGAATAGTCTTCTACAAGTTACAGAGTTGCAGGTTGCACTTTGAAGTAGTGATGCCACTTGTAAAAATGCACACTTCAACTGTGTCACTCACGGGACATTGAAGGTAAACAAGATAATGTCCACCATAACATTGAGAACCTACAAGGCTACATATGAGCCATCCAAATTCGAGGATATTAACATTTTACAAGAAGCATCATAAATAATTATATATCAACCTCCTCTTAGGTGTAGGTAAGAGTTGAACTCCACCATCAGTATTAAGTTGCGCCTTTCTCGAAAACATTTCTCACCAGTCACCAAAGAGACTAGTAAATGGAAGAAGAACTCGAAGATCCGTATATCTCTTACATGTCCCACAAATATCAATACATGGAGGCAGGTCTTCTACACATTCGATGGTGTCATCTTAATAAACTGGGGCCCTATTTGGGCATGACACTGTTTCCTGAATTCAATAATATTTGGACAATTCAAGATGATATCTTTGAGAAGAGTGACCGACTGCCTGACCTGTATTACAAAATTTCCTAGAAAAGCTTGGCTATGTCAAGCAGCTAGCTCAATAATATGGCAGTGCTTAGTGCTTGAAGCACTGTGAGATCATATCTGGCCATTGAAACCAGTCTAGGGAACCTCAAGCTCTTGAAAACCAGTAGCTCGTAGGGACAACATGGGATGAA
Organism: Iris virginica; assembly: GCA_025631175.1. Lineage (NCBI taxonomy): Eukaryota > Viridiplantae > Streptophyta > Magnoliopsida > Asparagales > Iridaceae > Iris > Iris virginica. The sequence goes on from JAOTQG010014083.1 coordinate 3,660, forward strand.
TAAGCAGGGAGTACCCAGTTATCCTTCAATCAAAATCAACCAGATTATGTAACAATTATGCTGTACTCAACACTCCATCTGCACTGTTGCACCCTTTCATAGACTCTGTCATGAAACAATCCAATGGTGTTCCTTTGCAGATGCGCAAACAAAGAACTTTTGCAATAAAGGCTCTAAAAATAAATTTGTTAATAAAACTAGGGAGGAATTGCGATTTTTTGCAACTTTTATGGTATATTTTTTCTCAGGATGAAATTGTAACTGTCCCTGGTATATAGGGGCTATCAGGCTCTACTTTTTGAGTGTAAAAGGTGTTCCCCATTGTTTCTGTCGGTACTTTCGTCCATATACATATCTTCGCCTTTCTAATCCTAATACATTTTTAGTTATCAAAACGAAAAGGAAATAAAAAATCGTATACTCTTCCTTCCAAAATTTCTATCATAATTTTCTTACTTTCAAATCCCACATTTATAGAAGAAAATGGGCAGGAGGCTCTGATGCCATGCTGAACTACACCAACTTGTACTTGACTCATTTTGACTGGACCCACAATGAAATATCTTGCTCTCCTTTTTGACAAGTTATTTTGAGATCCCCCAAATCTATACATAAGTAAATTAACGTAAGCGGGAAAGCCTAAGGGAGTGGCACGTCATTCAAAATTGATAAATCTTCATTTAAAGTGGTCCTCATTATCGGGCCCACAAAAGCTTCCTATTATACTACAATCATTCAAGAAAGCAATTGGTTTGTAACTAGGACAACTGTATTCTTCTAATGTGGACATTGGACTTAATCATAGGCAAGAGTAGAACTATTATTTCAGTTAATAAACAATGTGGGGATATAGTTATTTTTATATAGGACAATTTTGATCTTTCTTTTATGTAAAGCCTTGATGAAACTCTAAAACATTATCCCAATATTTAACCATATATGTAAGTACACTAGTGAAAGCCCGTGCCCGAGGGCACGGCGTATCAAAATATTTAATCGCAAATAGTCCGTATTTTCGAACACGACAATATTTAAAAGTGATAAATTTTTTTAATTAATTGAATAAAAAAAATTACACATAAAATAATTTTTTTTTTAATATCCCTCTCTCTCTCTCTCCAAAGTAAAAGCAGTTCACTTTATGTATTTTTTTGAGTTCTAAAAATTTAAAAGAAAAAAATAAAGAAAAAAGGTAAAAAGGTAAAAAGAAAAAAGACAAAAGACAAAAGACAAAAGACAAAAGGGCAACAACTACCCCAACCTTCACCCCTCGGCCCGACCCTTTTCCCACAGTTACTGACAGCCAAACCCCCCCCTCCCCCGGCGAGCCCCTCCCGTCCCCAACCAACCCTCTCTGACAGCCCCTCCCCTTTTTTCCTTTTTTTCTCCCTTTTTCCCTTTCTCTCTCTCCCCTCTCAAAGTTTGTGCAATGGTTACTATTCATTTGTTAGTAGGACCTACTGAGCTCCCATGTATTATAGATTTAATGTGTCAAAATTATTCTTGTGAAAAAGAAGAAAGAAAGAAAGATAAAAGAAAAGTGATAAGATACAAAAGTTGCATCGAAAATGAGAAAGAAAATTTGTATTAAGAAGAGAAAAGTAAGAAAAAAAAATAGAAAAAAGTTGTATTAGGAAAAAGAAAAGAAAGAAGGAATAAGTAGGAAAAACTCATGTGAAATACGGGTTTTAGGAAACATCTCCTGGTTGTATTTTTTGTGGAGTTTAATTTACATGTGTTTTTTTCGTTGATTGACCGTCCAATTTATTTGACGAAGGCCTGAGGATGTTACACCAAAATTTCGTTTGGTTGGCTTTGGCGGCATTAATCGGCAGCGATCTGATCTGAACAGCTACAAGACCTGAAATAGACAAACACACGTTACTGAGGGCGGGGGGTGATCCCTGCCAAACTGTTTCGGCGTGATAATCAGTCTCGGTATCTTGGGAAAAAAATAAGAGATATCACGGTAGCAGGAGAGTTTGGGATTAAGAGCGAACGTACCTTTTGATCGACGGGGTAGGGCGTATTATATACTAGCCTGGAGACCAGTTTTGTTAGATTTGTAACTCTTCACATCAGGTCGCACCTGGACCCTCAGTCACATATGAACTGTGTCTTTGCTGTCGAACTCTACTCACCATCGTCCGTGTTCTACAAGGACTGGGAGAGCACCTAGTTGATAATGATCAATCCACGATAAATCCAGAGATACGTAAGTTTTATGGGATACGGACTATACAATTGGCCACTGTGATCGGTACGATGCTCGTCCAAAAGTGTTTGCCAACCAGTTTGATCGGCATATGGGCTAATACTCAAATATCATATGTTTAACCATATATCGCACTATGTATCATATCTCAATTGGATCCTTCTGATCAGCCAAGTACTCTCTAAGCTCGCTAGGTGATCATAGTTATTTTGGTATCTTCAGTAGTACCCTGATATTCATAAGAGTATTTACGCTTGCGTGGAAGAACATACTCTGTCTGCTTGTTCCTGTGAACTTGTGTTCGGCATTTTGTTGGGCTACTTAGCTGAACATACATATATAGCTGAGAACGACGGCACCGCTCTTATGAGCCTGCAATTAATTGTGGCTCCAATTTTCGAAGCTAACCATTACTTTTTGAGATCAACGATGAAGGTTGCACACTGTTTGCGATGTATAAAAACCGATTAGCATGCATTGTTTCCACTTTCTACCCTCCTTTCTTTGCGACAATTCATTCTCCAACACCTTCTCCGGTGACAACCATGTTGCCGACGACAAATAGCTTTCCCGGGCGAGTTCTCCAATGCTTTCAACCGCTTTTTCAACTCTTTCCGAAATATTAGTAAGTCCTCCTAACCCCTTTCGTAAATTTTTCAAGGGTTTTTCATTTTCCCTCTTAGACCCACGTATTTTGAATGCACTGTGTTCTTGACTTTAGGGCTTAAGAAACCCTTAAAAGGCTTCCATATATTGCCTCTTGGATTCTTGTATAATATGTTAGTGAAAATGTTCACACACCGGCCTTTGCCGACCAAACTTGCATGCTTGCATGTTGGTCATTTCTTGATCGACTGTACCCTTTATTGTAGAATTAATTGACTGAGCTCTTGCCGAGCATAATATCTGTTCGGGACCATGTCCCATGCTCTCGGTTACATCAACAATAAAAAGGTTCCTTGCAATCATTCACATGAAAGATGGCCCTGACCTAGTATGTTGATCGGCCCCCGAGGGTTGGATGGTTCGGTCTGATCGGGAAAGTTTGAATTTCCTTCATAGTTTTGATGTCAACATTAAGTGGGCATCGCCTCATTGTCCTGATCTCTACCACTTAGCTCCCTTAGGCTCTCCTTTGACCACAACCGATGACTTGAATTTGATCGCTAGAGCTTTGCGCACTTTCTATTTTCAAACTATGTTCGCTCAATTTTTCCGTCAAATTCAGACTCTTCTTTACCTGTTAGTTCCGAGAGTGAATTTCTATCAATGCTCTGTAGATATGGATCCCAAGAAGAATGATACCGCAAACTCCTGCTAACCGTGAACCTGGAAAAATGCATGCACGCCATAAGACATAGCAGTGTGGTTTATCGACTATAAAGTTGATCGATTCATGTTCCGTGTTAGTCTCCCCTTAGAGACTGACACCCTAGATTTGATACGATCAAATACTCATAGAGTAGCTTTCTTTCTCTCACAATTTGAAGGTGGACTTAGGATTCCTCTTGATCCTTTTATCTTCGAATTCATGATTTTACAAACTTTGTTCCCATCGATCTCCCATTTAACACCATAACTATGATTGTTTCTTTCATCATGATCTGCTGATCACTCTCGACAGAACCTAATGTCTTCCTACTTACCAATTTCTACCTCATTTCTTGCCAGAATAAAGGACACATGAGGCTTATTAGCCGAACAAATCCATCTGAAAATTAGATTGATTGCCACTACAACAATAAGGTTAGGGATTGGGGCAAGAAGGTTATCCTTGTCGAAAGTATTTCGGGATGAAAATTCCCGCACCGGTCATGTCCTCCCGAAAGGTTGGATAGATATTCATCCTCTATTGGCCTGGAGGGGTGACTTGCTCGCGAGGAGTATTTGCAGTCCCAATGGTTCCTTTGGGAGAACTTTGTTTCTGATGAGGAAGTTCTTGCTCGTTGTGGTGCCTCCTGTGCAATGTCAAAAATGCAATTTCCAGAGGTTCTTTTTCGATTGAGCCGATTGATAGCGCGAAAATATGTATATATTTTAGTGCTACTTCCATGAGTATATTAGATTTTATGCTTGGTTTGCTTTGTTTTGTTTAAAACAAGTTTATCGTTTTAAAGTCAAAGTATGAGAAAAGATGCATTTTGAAGCTAAATCGAGTATCATGCGCGAAATTGTCAAAGATCAAGGGGCTAAAGTGCAAAAAGACAGCAAAAATAAGAAAACTCAACAGTAACTAAGTAACGGCAGTAACCTTGCCTCGAGATTCGTACTACAATTTCTATTATTTAAGGATTTCTAGCTGGATTTTGGGTCTCTCTTATAATACCTATATAAACACATTTTCTCAGCTTTTCTAAAACATCTAGAGCACGTACAACACAAAAACAACCACTAGAACATCTCTAGATCACGACGAACTAATCTGCTCTTCTACAAGTTTGAGGTAAATCTCGTCTACAATTATGCTACTAAAATAATTGTCCCTATTTTATTTATTTTTTTAGTTTTATTTGATTGGATTAATGTTCTTTTCTTCAAATAGTAGTTGTAAATGTGATAGCGGGCGTATATGATGTATTAATATACTGCAAGTGCACATAATCGCGTTTAGTAATTTAGAAAAGTAGAGTGTCAAACATACAGAGTGCAATCGAATCACATAGTGAACTACAATTATTAAAAATATGGTTGCTATATCTACACTAACGTACTTAGATTTATGATTAAGAATACTAATTAACTAAAATTAAATAATAAATTTAAATATTATAATTAATAATTCTTAGATATTCAATTTTTTCGAGTATCCATTATGTTGAATAATCAATCTTCATATAAGTGATATGCTTATGTTTATTGATCAGAAATACGAAAATAGTCTACTTCCACTTTCTATGGCAAGTATCCAAGATCTTACTGTATTAATCTAGATTGATTACATCTATGATTAATACCAAAGACTCATTAACTAAGTAAACAAGTTACCATTAGATCATCCTACGTGCAAGGATCTGTCGACCATGTACTCCTCAGAACTATGCATTCATAGTTCTTAAACAGAAAGGTTTACGGGCAGCTCTACCCTTCTACTTTAATAGATCAATCCAACCAGGTGGCCAGTCTATTGCACGCATTACGATTCAAATAACATAAATAAATCTCATGCATATACTCACAGATTTAATTGATTAAACAAACGTAACTCCAAGAATCAATTTATGTTATTTGAATCGTAATGCGTGCAATAGACTGGCCACCTGGTTGGATGGATTTAACTATTCATCAATATAATAAGAACACAGAAAATAATCAATATCATAACAAGAATCAATTGAATAAAACCTGATAATTGATTGATGATAAATAATCTTCCAATTTTTAAGAATAACAATTTGTCACAAAGTCGTTCCTAGAAAGATCGTCTAGAATACAATATGATAAAGAACGATACACTATATGACGATGATGTGAAAAGAGACGATACCCTAAGTTTAGAACACCTAAGGGTATATAGAATCAATCGGGAGAAAATATCCATTTGTTTCCTGATTTCAAAAAATATAAAAATAATGTATTTCGAAGTCTTCGAGTGATAACTGGTACTCGATGGCCAACTTTAGGCATTCTCGAATACGTGAAAATAAGTTGGTACGCAAACTGAGGTAATACCCAAAGTCCTACACTACTGGGGCAACACGGGCACCGTTGAGGCGGTGCCACTTCTTATGTACCTTTTATTTTTTGCACTTTAACCCCCTAAAGTCTAAAACTTTGGCAGTCTTGCACATAAGTACCTAAATCACATAAAACTCTAAAATAACATTAAAATACAATAAAATACTCAAAACGAACTTAGTTTAAGTGATGATTGATTCTCTAGATAGGGGTATAAAATACACCAAACATTTATACCCCTATCAAAATGTTATTTCTTGAATTGATGGTGAAATTTGTATTAAACTAGTGAAGAAATTAAAATAACTACGGTCGCCCAGTGAGCATAGAGAGCAGTGGGCCGATCAGAAGGAGCTAGCTAAGGTCAGATGTCTAGCCTGATACTTGGTTAGATGGTGATATTCAAATTGTATGCCGATCAAATCTCCGGCGAACATGATCAGATAAGCTTCATGCGATCATAGTGTCCGACTATAAAGTCTACATCTTGATTGACTCGTGTTAACACATGCTTATTATCTTCGGATCCGTAGGGACTCTATCCCCAATTTCTCGGAAATCGAGTGTTATCCATTAGATGTCCTCACAGTTCATATATAACACAATCTCCAATGAGTTCGACAGCAAGAGTACAGGCTCCAAATGAGTACGAGAGTTCGAAATGCGGCTAAAGATTCATAAGGAGATAAAGAGTTACAAACCTAATGGAATTGGTCTCTAGACTAGTATAAATAAGCCTTGCTCGGTAGGCCAAAAGGTACGCTCTCTTCTTAACACAAACTCTCCCGCATTGTGATGATTTCTCTTGTTTGTTTTCCAAAGAGCATTAAGACATTATCATGTTAAAGTTGTTTGGCAAGGATCACCTCTTGCCCTCAGTAACGTGTGCTTATCTACTCCAGGTCTCTTAACAGACAGAATTTTGGTGTAGCATCAATGGTTTCATTGCCTTTACTAGTTTGCTGATCAAGTATCCTGCCAGATCTAGACTACTGATCGCACTGTCGCGGGTGCTCAAAAGAATAAGAATAAGAATAACCAACTTACTTCTATTACTAACATAAATAAATATAGATAGCGGTAAGAAGGATGTCGATCCACTGAAGACTTGAATTACGTGAATTAGCACAAAATAGTAATGAATTTAGAATGAGTGAAACCCTTTAAGTTTATGTAAAATATCAATTGTGAGAGATCTAAGTTCATGGAATCCACTATTAATTATCATTCATGTTCTTCAATCTATTAACATCAATTTCAGTTCTCGTGATTGTCTGTTTATCAACAATGTATTTAGCCTTCGGATGTGAAGATACATTGTCAGTATTCTTTGATTTCGCTAAGCACTTAAGGTCATTGTCCTAGTCGAGGCACAGAAAACCCTTGAAGCACATATGAACTAAAGCAATCCTAACGCATGCTACACGCTTGTGCCACACTATAACACTTGTTACTCCTTAATCAAGCTTATGCAATATTTCTCGATGCGAGACTCATACATAACTTACAATAGATATTATCAAGGTGCATTGGCCACTACAAACCGACAATATAAGACAATCAATACAATCAAGAAGAGTGACGAGAACATCAATTGAATAGGAAGAAGGATCTCATATACATGAACAATAATTAAGGTTTACCTCCAATCCCTTAGATGAATGGATTAGTTCCTCATAATCTCCTTGAATATAATGAACTATTTGATAAAAGAGTATTATTGGGTTCTTGAGTTATGACCTAAAAGCTGTTGGAACAGACCCTTTTATAGGACTTCTAAAGATACCTACTGAAGACCTAAGAAAACCCTAATTACATTAAAAAGCCCAAAATCCTCGTACAAAGTGGCACGACCGTGATGAAAAGTGGCACGGCCGTGACTGGCTCTCAGTCACTTTTCCTGCACGACTATTCTGTGTTTTCCCTTCTTCAGCCCTTGAATTTCCAGCTTCTCCAGAACTGGTCCTTTTTTGCTCCAAATAGCACTATTTCCCTTACTTTCGCATAATTGGCTTGAAATTCTTGAAATACATGAAACTTACCATACCAGGTATAAAATCACATAGAATTATACCAAAATAATCATAAAAATAGCACTAAAATATAGGTCAATTTGAGTTCTATCAACTACTCAATAGCTGACAAGAATCGGACTGCTTCGACCATTATCGGCGCCAACCAAGGCAACTATCCAATCAGCGACTTGCTACATCCGATACCTGCCGTAGCCGCCAAGAACAGGAGAAAAGGAGCAATATCGGACCACGTTTCCTTAGACAGGAAAATTTCCCGATCATAGGCAGGAAGCTTTGAGGAGATTGAAGAGTCCAATAATTAAGGATACGAAACGTCAGGACCCCCGGGATAAGGAAATTTGGGACCCGCTTTGCAAAAAAGGTGCGGGCAAGAAGAGAGGGAAGAAAAAATGGCCGAAGAGACCAAAAGTGATCGCGAGTCGGAGAATAGAAGTAAAGGAATAATGTAAGAGTGTAAATATGATCACCGATACAAGGAAAGCATGCGAGTAGAGCTTGATGCGCAAGAAAGGCAACACTGGTGTTGGAGACACGAGGAAGAATTGCTGAAGCCGCCAAAGCATCCCGAGGTAAATAACTAGAGAGATTAACAAGTAGGACGACCTCAGGAAAAGTCAATAGTGAAACGGGAGAATCAGGAGGGCATGGTCGTCAAATATAAAGGGAAGAAAAAGGTTCCTAGTGTGTACAAGATATCTAATCAAGAATAGATGTCTTTAGCACAGAAAAGGTAACGTGCTCGAGTAGATTCCCAGCGTATGGCGACATACACACTGGCAACCAACTTGGCAGCGGTGGTCAGTCCAGCAGTACTGGCCAAGCTGGAAGAATTAAGGAAGTTCTAAAAGAGATTATGACGACCAGGGTCGCATGTTCGCCAAATGGATTCTAGACGCGGAGCCCGGGAGACAATTAATGTGATGAACATGTCGAAGTACAACAACAAGACAAACGCCAATGATCATCTCATGATCACTGCCTTTGAAATGACGATGTCATATATTTCGCAGAAAAAGGACTGTGGTATAAATGTTTCACAAGAACCCTCACAGGAAAAGCAACAGCTTGGCTGGGAAGGTTGAAAGAAAATTCAATCGACTCATGCAAAGCTTTCAAGGTAGCATTTTTAGATGAGTTTAGGGCTGCAGGTACAACCATGAAAGATGAAACTGGTCTGTTTGAGATGAGACCGAAATCCGATGAAAGTTTGCCATCCTATGTGACAAGGTTCAAGAAAGAGTTAGACGCAATTGATGTGATCGAAGAAAAGTTAGTCATCATGTGCTTTGTTGGAGGCCTCAATCAAGGACCTTTGAAGCGGGAGTTGATGTTGAGAGTACCCTAAAACTAACACAAAACAAACATAACATGAACAATAATATGAATACACATAGTCATACCCTCCCAGACTTAAATCTTGACATCGTCCTCGATGGCATAATAGAACATTTAAACATATAGACAAGGTGAAGGAAAGAGTACGATACCGCCCAATATATATTGGGGAGGAGGACGAGGCTGAAACTGCATATGAGTGAAAATTGCATTAGTTGCTCCTATTGCAGCCGTATGGAATGGCTTGAGTTGCTCCTCTCCCTTTCTTCTTCTTGGTGTACATGATTTAAGTGTTTTGATCAAATAAAACCTTTTTAATGAAGAGAAATAATTTTCAGTGTTGTAAAAGGTCTTGAGTTTGAAGAAATTATATGAAATAACTGTAACAGTGATCTCTTTTGGCAAAGAGGCTGGCACGTGGGTGCCATGGGACGGCTCCACAGAAGATAATGCCGATAGTACCGAGCAGAGTAAGGGGAAGAAGAGGAGTAACGATTATCGAGATATATAATGATGATGGCAAGAGTTCCCGGTAGTCAAAAGGCGGAGGACATGATCACACATTTGTGGTTTATCATAACAATCGCTAAGATGACAGAAGAGACAGTCGGAGAGACGATAGAAAGGATGATCTAGAGATGATCGCGAGGATGATCGCAGGGAACGTATGCAGAGGTTTACTCCTTTATATGAAACCCGTGAATTTATAATGACAGTTTTGCAGAGGAAAGGCAGGCTTGAGGCACCAGCGTCCCTTAATCAAGATGGGGTTCTCTTCAGGAATCCACAGAAAAGATGTGCTTATCACAAAGACAAAGGGCATTCCACGAAAGAATGCATGCAACTTAGGAAAGCAATTCAGAGGCTGATTGACACGGAGAAGTTGATAGAGTTTGTAACAAGAGGAGAAGGTGTTCGACAAGATATTCGAAGAGGAAATGATCTCCACAATGATCGTCGCGATGATTTCCAAGATAATGATCGAGAGGATGACGCTCCTAGATGCAAAGGAAATTGAGGTCACATGAACATCGTCCACACAATCATGGAAAATGGGGTAAGTATCAGTCAACTGAAAAAAGTATTTTCGTTATGCTATGACAGTTCTATACCAGGCGAGCAGCCGGAAGAAAATGATGCTATAAGCTTTCGAGCTTTTGAGTTAGCCGCCAATGAGTCTGCCGAAGATCAGCCTTTGATCGCAGGCATACAGAAAAGTTTGGTCATGAGAATTTTGGTTGACACAGGGGCGACCAAAGATATTATGTTCTACTCTTGTTTCAGAGCCCTTGGATTGACAGGCGGAAATATGGGTCCAACGCACCTTAGCCTGGAAGGATATACGAACCATAAGGTCCTTGGTAAAGGTACAATTGAGTTAGAGATCATGATCGGCGAAGGAAAGATTGAGAAGGCGAAATCATAAAGTTTTTGGTAATAGATATCAATTCTCCATACAATGCTATCTTGGGGACTCCTTCACAAAGTGCCTTCGGTATGGTTATCTCTATTCCCCATTATAGAAACAAGTTTCAGATAGTAAAAGGGGTAGGTTGCATTCGCAGTCACCCAAAGACTTTATATGATTATCTTGTTCAAGAAAATAAAACCAGAAGGAAGACCACCATCTTCACCCATGAGAGGGAGGTAGAAATCACCGGGGAGGTAATGACTACAGAAACTTTGGCTCGAGATCAGGCTCTATCCATTATATTTGCAGGGAACAAGGAACAAATAGCTCCGAAAGTTGAACCTTATATCCCCCCTATGTCAGCTACATCTATGCCTACATAGAAGAAGAAGATGTGGGTGATCAAAAGCTAGAGGTCGAATAGGTCGATAGAGAAGAACAAGAGAGGAACAAAATAAGATCAACAGTATCGAGAAAGCAAGAGACTTGGCGCCCAATATTGATCTAGCGATCAAGGTTAGCAGGGATCAACCAATGTTTCAAGGGTTCATCAGGGAAACCAAGGATGGAAGGTGTGCGTTGACTTCACAAATCTTAAATAATCCAGTGTAGAAGAGGAATATTTCATTAGAAGTTTTATTTTAGCAAGTCACTTTAGAGACATTTTGTCTGAGATTTATTGGTTTAGTTTTATCTAGAGCCTTCAGCTCAAAGCTTATCTGTGCGTATGCTTATATACTTTCCATGCTTAAGCTTTCGACCATTTTCATTGTCTGTTATCTCAAACTGTTTCCATGCTTAATCAATATGCAACAGCTAAATAGTTATGATTCAATTGGATTATTCCCGCAACAGCTAAGTTCTCAATACTTAAGTTTGCTTAGCTAGCGTAAAGTTTTGAAAACAGTTTTAATTTTAAAATAAACTTTTCACCCCCCTCCCCCCCCCTCTCGTCTAGCTTATTTTCTTTCCCATGAGACTTACAGATATCGTGTGATATTTTATTAAATAATACTTAAAGTGAGAAGTAGGAAATAGTCAAATAGATAAAGAGAAAATAATGAAACTCACGATAAAATCAAATATCAAATATCAACCATATGGGATTCATTATCTCACTTTTGTAAAGAACCGTACAAACCATGACAAAAGTTTATTTTAATACTACTGGAGTATGGCCATCATCTAAGACCGCATCTTTTTCGGTATTAGATCTTGTTTTGTTATACACTAGCACGGGCTTCATTTTATTTAAATTAAATTAACTACGAAAAATTAATAAACTCCAAATCCTAAATTAATTATGAAAATTAAATATTTTTAAATTAAACCAAATTTATTTATATTTTTAACTATAATATTGCAAAAATAATTTGAACCACGATGGATATTCTTAGGGACAACTTCATAAATGGTCCCTCAAACTTTTCGATTTGTGCAGATAGTCCCTCTACTTTGGACTTGGCCAATTTTGGTCCATGTTTGAAAAAAGGGTCGATTTTGGTCCCTGTCGTTAGTCAATCGTTAATTTTGACCGTTAAA
>JAOTQG010014194.1:0-15871 GCA_025631175.1 Iris virginica
GGAATAGAGAGAGAGAGAGAGAGAGAGAGAGAGAGAGAGAGAGAGAGAGAGAGAGAATCTGTGAACAAGAAAAGGAGTGGGAAAGGAAAGACTTGGATGGTCATTACGTTAAGGAGACACTTTGGTTAAAGGAGAAAAAAGAGAGGTTTGGCTGGAAATGAAAAAGAAAACTTCTACCCATTTTGGGCCTTTGATGGATTTCTTGATGGATTGTTTGGACTTAGTTTCAGGTTGTTATGTAAAATTGTCGGCCTGAGTATTTATATTGGGCTGGACGTAGAAAGAATTGAAAGGGACGTATATATTGGGCTCCGTACTAAGAGATTAGGCTATTTACGCTTGGGCCATTTTCCCTTCTTTTTATCACGGACTTTTCTTGAAGCATTTTGTACCCTTCCAGATTACAGTCGGTAATACCGAGCACCTAGGCGCTCGTAGTTAGGAACGTCCATTTTTTTTTCGAATATACATAAAAATTATAAATTATATATAATTATGTATATAAAATAAATATAAAATATACATAATATTCATAATTATTATGTGCATTATATATATTATTTATATAATTTATAGTCTTTATGTACATTTGGAAAAAAGAACAGATATCTTAACACCAAGCACTTAGGCACTCGGTATAATTTACGTCCAGATTATAGTCACAAATTCGGTAAAAATTCCCGAAATGCACGAGCGAATCAGTAGAAAAAATTCCCTAGGAAAGTGCAAATTATTTCGAGCGCTTAGGCACTCCTTACTAGGAGTATCCATTCGCCCAAAACACTGAACTACACGCGCTTATACTCCTAATCCATTCTGAATAAATTTTTAAAATTAAGGGATTTCCTAAGAAAATTGCATGTCTTTGTATCTCTCTCTCTCTCTCTCTCTCTCTCTCTCTCTCTCTCTCTCTCTCTCTCTCTCTCTCTCTCTCTCTCTCAATGGATTAATTTCATCATGACCTATATTCTCTGCTGATCTTGAACAAAGACGTATACATTATTATATATATGTGTGTGTGTGTGTGTGCGCGCGCGATCCATTCAATGACATTGTAAAGACAAATGACTCTCTAGTTGGTGCCCAAGGCAAAAACAACTTCTCACCAAAGTTGATCTATACATGTTGGTATGTCAGGAGTTTAACACCAAATTTTCATACGAAGGCAGGTTGCAAGTGACATTAGCATGGCTTTAAAAAGTCGGGAAAACAAAACCCTTTTTATCGATATACAGCTTTTGGTCTTATTTGGACTCCATAATTGTTTCCCTACCGATTGCAATACTTTGAACATGATGCATAACGACACTTCCTCTGAAATATTAAGTGACTCGTTATGATCTTTAGTTGCTTGGTTTAAGATTGTGCTTTACAACCCATTAAATTTAAACCCATGGCTAATGCTGTTATTGGATTCTTGTGAGACTTAAGATATTATCAACTCAACTCTGGCTTGGTTGGAGTTAAGATTTTCTTAGGAACTCAAAACATTTCCCAGCATAGAGTCTTTGTTTCATACTTCTTCAAGTTTTAATTGGTTTCTTTTTCTGGATAAGCAGATGGGATCGATGATTGGCCAAATGAGCAAGAACCAGTGAATCAACACAATGACTTTTTTCTTCCCTTCCATGTTTTCTGCTCAAGTAAAAATGTACGTTTCTATTCTTCATTTTCCGTCATTCCCTTTTTAAACATATATTATTTCAGATTTTAGACACTATTAGCTGTTCTAGTTTTAGGAAGTGAAGCTTTCTATCTTACCCTCAGGTACTCTGCGAGCTAATTACCTTGCATGATAGTGACGTAGCCAAGGCACTAATCGAATACGTTGTGCTGAACAGAATTGACATCTTGGTGCTTGGTGCTCCTTCAAAGAAGAAAAACATTTCCCGGTAACATTGCCTCTTAGTTTTATGCTAAACCGACAACCAAGAACTTTTGATGAGCACGTCAATAGTCATGTAAAGTAGTTCTGTATTTCTAAAACCATGAATTACTACCTTTGACAGTCTATTCACAAAGTCTCATGTTGCAACCACTGTATCCAAAGGGGCACCAGATTTTTGTTCTGTGTATGTCATCTCGAAAGGGAAGGTTACTTCCATGAGATCTGCAAAGTCACTCTCTAGTCTAACACTAACAGAGAGTATTCCGTCAGCCGCACAAAATTTCAATGGAAGCACACATTATGTGTTAGTACTTCAAATTATCATATTCTTTTTCATTATTATATTTTTGCTTTTCCCCTTGTGATAGACATTCTCTTTTGCAACAGGTCAACATTGCCTAGATGTAGAACAACTGACCATAGAGTTCACGACGAGTGTTCCGTGAGTGGGTCATTTGCGAGCTCCGGAAGGCTAAGCACTGATAGCATGCTTTTAGCTTTTTATGATAACTTGGGATCTCAAGAATTACACCAACGGACTAGAAGGAGCACAAGTGTGAGGAAAAATGATTTTGAAACATCTTTTTCAGAGTCCAAGTCAACACAATTCAACCCTATGGATAGTGAATTGTCATCAAGTGAGGAGGACACGAAGAACAGATCATTGTCTCCACGAAACATAGTAAGCGAATTTTATTAATGAATCTTGAAATTTCTCGTTTGTTAGAAAAAAAACTAGATTTTGTATTCTATTTTTCAACAAACAATGGTGATGGATGTCTCAAGGCTTTGAATCCTATTGGCTATACATAATCTCAACGAGAAATAAAAATTGCAGGAACATATGGAAGAAAAGATGAGAAGGCTAGAGTTACAGATGAAGCAAACAATGGACATGTACCATGCAGCTTGCAAAGAAGCTCTCAGAGAAAAGCAGAAGGTTTTGATCACTTACATTCCCTTCAATGATATATTGCTTTTGCTGATCTAAACATAAATACCCTCTAGATGAAAATGAAAAAAGAAAAAAACTATTTCTATCTGAATTTCAATTGATTTTAGGCAAAGGAGCTGCTATGTTCGAGAAAGGAAGAAGAAAATAGATTAAAAGAAGAACAACGAGCCAAGAAGGAAGCACTGGAGATTGTGGAGAAGGAGCGAGCCAAGTTCAAGGAAGCATTTGAGGCAGCCAATGCAGCTCGAAGGATGGCGGAACAAGACGCAAAAAAGAGTAAACTTGCAGAAAGAAAAGCACTTAAAGAAGCTGAACTTGCTAGAATGATGATGCTAAAATCCTTAGGCCAGTACTCCCAAAGTGATCATGTTCCAAGAAATCAAAGCCTGTTAAATATCCTAGTGGTTCTATCTGTATTTTACATTTATTCTGTTACAAGGAAATGTATTTTCATGTAGCATACATACACCTACACTAGACCATAATACTTAGTTTGGCTCCTTCTTCTTCTTCTTCATCTTCCTCCTAATTTTCCCCTTCAAAATCTTTTTTCACTTTTTTGTGTCTAATGGCGTCCATTGCCCAAAAGCTCGAGATTTGAATCAGCTATGAGTCGGTCTCAGTTGTATCAATAAGGATAACTGTGATATTGTCAGAAAGAGAAAATTCAACAGGTGTGTTGATATGTCCCGATAAATTTTCAATCTTTTCATCCAGCTCCGATTAAATTCAAAAGGATCGGAACAGGAAAAAATCGACTAATCCCTCTTGACTGACGTTAATCGTGAAAGGGACAAAAGTGATCCATCAACGGGAATTAACCTTTTTTTCTTATGGACATTGCAGTGTTTAGGAAATAGAAGCAAAGATGATGGTAGTTAGTATTGAACTGGTTCACCATCCTACTAACTAATACCCCCAAGAACCTCGGAATAATTGTCCCCAAAATGATCTTGTCAAGACAACCATGCCGGCAGACGTCTAAAGTTGCACCTCCGTTAACAGCAATATTATGATTATCACACCATCGATCTCCAAGAAGAGGAACAGAAAAGAAAAGAAAAAGGTGGTAACCTGCTAAATGTGGAAAACATGTGAAATGGTCAATTAGGCCAATCTGAGATCTCCCGCAAACATGGGATTATCCCATAATGCAATTTTAAGTTCGCCATTGGAAGAAAATACTTTCCAAGGTGTTTGGATGGTCTCTATATGAGTTGTACTTTTGAATTTGATCCGCTTCTTTTTAGGGAGGAGAGAGAAATGACAAAGTTTGGAAAAATTACTCCAAACAAAAAAGAAAAAAAAAAGGTGGAAAGAGAGAGCTCTAAGAAGAGAGATCTCTTAGAGCCTCTCAAAAACATAGAAAGAGAGAGAGAGAGAGAGAGAGAGAGAGAGAGAGAGAGAGAGAGAGAGAGAAGAAGGAGGGTATGGGGTTGGTTCTGTGACAAACAAGAAGAAAGAAAATCTAGAGGGAGAAAAGAAAGGGGAGCAGGGGGTTTGAGTTTTGGACCCCCTTGAAGGCCCCTCAAAAGAAAAGTTGGGAAGAAAGTAATTTAAAGAAAGGGTTTTGGTTTCATTTTGGTTTTGGTTTAGATTTTGATTTTTGGGTTTGATCTCTCACAAAGTTTTCCATTAGTTGATCTTTCTTTAAATTGGAAAGCTTGAAAAGGAGAGATGAACAAGGGAACTGGAGATATGGTGACAGTGGCAATTGACAAGGACAAAGGGAGCCAATTTGCTCTCAGATGGGCTGTTGATAATCTTCTTGGCAAGGGCAAAAGTGTCACCCTCCTTCATATCAAACAGAGACAAAATCCCCTTCCCACCCCATGTAAATTTCCTCTCCCTTTTCTTAATTTTTTTTCTTTCAATTATCAGTATTCCCACCTGCATTTCTTCAATTTCCCTTTATATTCATTCCTCTGTGGTATCATTTTCATTTCATTTTATTTTTTTACCCTTATTTTGATTTTGAATTATTTACCTTTAATCAAGAAATGCCATGAGGAAAATACCCTTTTTTTCCTTTTATGAAATACAAAAATGGTAGATGTAAATGAGTGGTAAATTTAAACTGCTGACATTGTACACATTCAAATAGGTTTAGGCTGCTCCTTTATGAGCTGGCGGTATCCGGTTCAAACCGTGGAAACAATCTCCAATTTCAGGGGTAAGACTTTTGCTACACCCTGCCGGGAGGGAGGGAGGGAGAGGGCCGGGACCGGGACCGGGACACCCCAACCTCGTGCTTGCAATGGGGATGTCCGTTCGTTCATCGTATTATCACCAAGTTTCGAAAGAAACTGCATTAGGAGGAGTGTTTTTCTTTCTGTTTTAAACCAGCAAAGATCAGTCTTACACCTGAATAACCTCCTTAGCTTCTTCATCACAAGACTTGAATACAAAACCAAAAACGTACGAAAATGAAAGAAAACTCGTACTAAGAAGGGATAACAAACACAATCTTGATCATTTTATGAATGAATACTGATAACGACGAAGGGTGTATTTTTATTTCGTCGTTGATGTTTTGCAATAGAGCAATATTGTCGGGCATTCATATTTGCGACCAACTTATGATCAGAGGCACCAAGTCTTAATGGTAGTTTTCTTTCCTATACATGGGTGCAGTGGGAAGCCAAGTTTCCCTGTCGGATGTCACAGAAGATGTTGCCAAAACCTTCAGAAACCAAGCTGATAATCAAGCAAAAGAGCTGTTTCTCCCTTTCCGTTGCTTTTGCACTCGTAAGAATGTGAGTATCCAAGCATTCGGCTTCCAAAATTTTCCTTTTCGTTGATGAGCCTAACGGTCTGATTCCCACTGAATCATGCAGATAAAAGTTAACGAAGTCATATGTGAAGAAGTAGATATTGCAAAAGCAATATGTGATTACATTCAGGTCCACTTAATCGAGAACCTGGTTCTTGGCGCCCCAGCAAAGAGTGCTTTTGTTAGGTACGTAATCGCCTCTTGTTTGCAGTTTCCGGGACGAGAAATGATCAAAACAATATACTTTTAAGCGATCACTTACGACTCCTTGGTCACAGGAATTTCAAGGGTCCAGATATTCCCAGCAGCGTTGTAAGACTGGCTCCAGAATTCTGCACTGTATACGTAATCTCAAAAGGAAAAATGCAAAATACACGATCTGCCACAATCCCAGTCCCCAACTCAGGTCACCGAGCTCAACTGAACCAGCTCATTCCATCTCAACTCGATTCCCGTCCCATGGTGGCGGCAAACAACATGAGAGGTTTGCTTTCGACATTGCAGTATAAAATTTCTGTTTCGTTTTTCATTTTCACCGCTTCTAACTGCTAAAAGATTATTCAGCTGGAGCACCTGATAGGTCACCATATGTACCTCGTGTCATGTCAGATGATGCAGAGATCAAGTAAGTACTGGTTTAGCACATTCAAGGAACCAAAGTTCGAAGGTTGAACTTTTTGTTCTTGTTTTGACAAATGAGAGAAAATGCAGGTCACCGTTTAATAGAAACAAGATGTCAAACAGATCATACGGGGATCTCTCAATGCAGGGCACTGACATCTCATTCGTAAGTGCACGGCCATCTGGTGAACGCGCGTTTCCTTCATTTGATGACATTGGCATGGCTCCTGCTCGACTTTCCAACAGCTCAGATACAGAGAGTAGATTAAGTTTTGGTTCACAATACTCGGGACCTGGATCAGGTGAATTTGGCATCCTCACAGGAAGCTCAGGGGATGGCACAAGCTGGTCAGCTTCACATAACCCGGTATGTACTTACTCGTTCTGGATCTTACATTCTTGCTGACTCTGTTAAAGTATATTTAAGACATTGAAATTATAGGAGGATGTCGAAGCTGAGATGAGGCGGCTTAAACAAGAGCTGAAGCAGACAATGGATATGTACAGCACAGCCTGCAAAGAAGCTCTCTCAGCAAAGCAGAAAGTACGTGCTTGTGCCTGTAGTTGAGCCGACTTTTGTTCACTTGAGCTTGGGCACGTTTTCTGTAACATGGATATCTGAATTTTCGCAGGCATTGGAACTTCATAGATGGAAAATGGAGGAGCAATCTAGACTAGAGGAGGCAAGACAAGCTGAAGAGGCAGCATTGGCAATAGCTGAGAGAGAGAAAGCAAAATGCAGAGCAGCTATAGAGGCGGCCGAGGCAGCTCAGCGGATTGCAGAGATGGAAGCTCAAAAAAGAATAACTGCAGAAATGAAAGCTCTCAAAGAAGCAGAGGAGAGGAAGAAAGTGTTGGATGTGCTCGCACACAATGACGTTAGATACCGGAAATACACAATAGAGGAGATCGAAATAGCAACCGAGTACTTTACTCAGACTCGTAAAATAGGGGAGGGGGGTTATGGGCCAGTGTACAAGTGTTATTTGGATCATACACCAG
The DNA here is from genome assembly GCA_025631175.1 of Iris virginica. NCBI lineage: Eukaryota > Viridiplantae > Streptophyta > Magnoliopsida > Asparagales > Iridaceae > Iris > Iris virginica. The sequence continues at coordinate 7,240 of JAOTQG010014194.1, forward strand.
TGGCCATCAAAGTTCTTCGTCCCGACGCAGCTCAAGGGAGGTCTCAGTTTCAGCAAGAGGTGTGTGCCTTTCTTCTTGAACATCCCCGCTTAGGTTCAATAAAATTGTTTAATCTTATACGTTTTCATAATCTCCATTGCCTAATGCAGGTAGAGGTTCTTAGCTGTATAAGGCATCCCAACATGGTGCTCCTCCTTGGAGCTTGCCCAGAGTATGGCTGCCTAGTCTACGAGTACATGGCTAACGGAAGCTTAGAAGACTGCCTATTTCGGCGTGGCAACAACCCAGTCCTGTCTTGGCAACTAAGATTTCGCATTGCAGCCGAGATTGGCACCGCTCTCCTTTTCCTCCACCAAACCAAACCTGAACCCCTTGTCCACCGCGACCTTAAACCAGGCAACATCTTACTTGACCGCAATTATGTTAGCAAAATTAGTGATGTGGGCTTAGCCAGGCTGGTCCCACCATCCGTAGCCGACACGGTGACCCAGTACCGCATGACTTCCACGGCTGGAACCTTCTGTTATATCGACCCTGAGTATCAACAGACAGGGATGCTCGGCATAAAATCAGATATTTACTCACTTGGCGTCATGCTTCTCCAGATAATTACCGCGAAACCCCCAATGGGATTGACCCATCATGTTGAAAGGGCTATCGAGAAGGGGACTTTAGCTGAAATGCTTGATCCTGCTGTTCCTGACTGGCCTATTGAGGAAACTCTAGAGTATGCAAAATTAGCTCTTCAGTGCGCAGAGCTGCGGCGTAAAGATAGACCGGATCTTGGTACAGTTGTATTACCTCAGCTTAACAGGCTGAGAGAACTAGCTGAAGAAACTATGCCGAACCTCCACATGGGCGGCAGCGGAGGACCCTCTTCAATGCAGAGCCAAGTTTCAGCCATCTCCTCTGTGAGTTAATCTTTCCCTGTGCCAAGAACAAAACTGAAAATACAATATAAATCAAAATTTTCATATGTAAAAATTCCAAAATATTTAGTACAAAAAGAAAAAAGAAAAAAAAAAACACTCTGCACCCAACGTAATTGAACACATTAGACACTCGTATTCAGCGTTCTGAGAGTTATCTTTGCAGGTTGTTACAACTGAGTCTCAAGTACGAAACTCCGGATTTGAAAGCCCATTTAACCGCCCGAGATCATCCATAGCTAATCTCACTTAGACACTCGACTAATCCGTACGTCCTACTTCTCTTACTGCTCAACTGCAAAATGTTTCAAGCACAATGTTTTTCTTTAGGTCTCATCAGTGAAACAAGTGGCACCAATTGCTAGCAATGCCAAACTTACATATACTAGTTTGTATAGTGAAAATATGAAGAATGTGTAATAAGACCATGCTTGTAATTCTTTTGATATCATAGTGTATTTAACTTTTCCTTTGAACTTGACTCTTGAAACTTTCTTCTGGTTTTGCTGCCAAAATTATGGACCTGATATAAGGGTTACAACTTACAACTGAAAGAGGCATCATTCAGAAGGCTGCTGTCAGAACCATCATGTATTAATTAATTCTGACACACAAAGAATTAAACATTTTTTATTATTATCCCATGTTTTTTATTTGCACCCAAAGTATGAGGCCATCAACCAACTAAGGCTTTATGCAACAATTTCCAACTTGAGCCATTAATTTTCCTTTTCACCCTTGAGGATTGGGTAGAGTACTGGAAAGGTCAACTGTAATTACCTTCCCATCTCTAGTACCAAAAGTTGATTTTCTTTTCTTCGTCAAGTGGTTGTGCAATTAACTATATATGCAAATAACAAGTTGACTGAATAAAATCTAATTTCTATGCAGCATAATAAGATGTTTTTTATTAACATACTTTGAGATCCACATGCCAAAAGGTAGGATCCTTGGTTCATAATCAGCACAAATTAGCAGGCTTCTTCAATACAATCATTTGAATAAATCTCAAGTTTATATGACATAATCAACTAGTGAAGGCTTCTGGAGTGGTAGAGGGTACATACAAGCTTCTTGTAAGAATGTTTTCGAGGATATAGAGAGCATGTCTGTGTGTGGATCCTTTTTTAGCAACCAAGCATATCTTACTGGGTTTCGAGAAGTAACAGCAGAATAGCGGAAATGATTTGTCAATCTATTTCTTCTGGAACCTCGACCAAAGCTTCATCGTCGAACAGACCTGTCTTATATTCGGGGTCAACATTCACTACAGACCTGTCTTATATTCGGGCTCAACATTCACTGCACCCGCAGCAGCAGACGAACTCAGCTTTTTGTGGACAGCATTGTACTCAATTTGAGCATGTAATGAACACCTACTGCAAAGGAAATTGGGTTACACCTAATTCACCAGAATCTTTAACGAATTTGAGAGGCAGAGAAAAACTACCCAAGAACGAAGTTGAAAACATAAGAATTTCTACCTGTGGTAATGATGCTAATAACTGGAATGACTGAAGCAGATCTTTATTATAGATCAGTACCTCCACGAGGTTGAATCCGTAGCTGAAACATACGAATAATTCAATTTTCAGCAATCTTCATAATTCTCGAAACCACCATGCCTGCATATACACAATACAAGAGTGAGCTCTTCTGCTAGTGGAAAAGTGTTTTTTCAAGATTTGACTGTGTATATATATAGATAGATATAGGGAGGTGTTCGGCTGAGAACCACTCCTTATTTGCAAACCTGCAAACCATTGGTTCACATATTTCATGGTTCTCTGTTAATTATTCGTGGTTCACAGTTGTATTTTATACACTCTAAACCATAAAATACAACTCTGAACCACGAAACATCTTTTATGGTTCACAGTTGACTTTTTATGGTTCAGATTCAGATTTGACTTTTTATTGTTCAGAGAGTCTCTTAAATGTGAACCATGAAATTCATGGTTCATGAAGGTTCACAAGTTCGCAAATAGATGTGGTTCTCATTTGAGCGCCTACCTATAGATATATATATATATATATACAAGGACTTATTCCCCTACAAACCACTTTTTCGTACAAACCGTGAGAACCAGTTGTATCTTAGTACATTTTTGTTATGTGTTAGTTATATGTTTGTATTTTGTAAAACAAAGATCCAACAAGTGAAAATTTTTAAGAAAAATCAACGAAGATATAACAAAAATATACTAAGATATAACACGTTCGTAAAATACAACAAAATAACTAAGATACGATAATTAACGAAGATACAACAAAAATGTACTGAGATACAACGGATTTGCACGTTTGTACGATATTTGTGATTTGTACCTGATCACTTTATATATATATATATATATACACATAGGAAAATGATCAGCTACAAACCACAAATATCGTACAAACGTGCGAACCAGTTGTATCTTAGTATATTTTTGTTGTATCTTCGTTAATTTTGCTGTATCTTAATTTTTTTTGTTGTATCTTAGTAATACCCCATTGTATCTTATTATATTTTTGTTGTATCTTCGCATCTTGGTTAATTTTTGTATATTTACGAACCTATTGTATTTTAGTATACTTTTGTTGTATCTTTATTGATTTTCTTAAAAAAATTCGCGTGTTGGATCTTTATTTTACAAAATACAGACATATAACTAACATACAACAAAAATGTACTAAGAAACAACTGGTTGGTACGATTTGTACGAAAAAGTGGTTTGTAGCGGAATAAGCGATATATATATATATATATAGAGAGAGAGAGAGAGAGAGACTTATCAAAAACAGACTCATAAGCGACACAAGAACACAATAAATTAGAGCACATACCAAGCCCGACATGGAAGGTGGCATGGACTCGCAGCATCTTGTCCAACAAATTAGCCATTGCCACAAACTATATCAATCGAACATGAATAGCTAAAATGGCATACGGACATTAATATCATCATTTACATCACAAACAGCAGGTTCAAAACTTAGATCTTCATCTACCAAAACACTCATCAGTAATTCCAAAAGACTTGGTTACTCCTATATCTTTTTTTGAGATAAATTGCAATCAGTTCTTTATAAGTCCAATTGTCACGGCTGCTAAATTCCAAAAATGCCTCCGAGCTAGAATGGAAATCCCCCTTTCCCATCACCTCAAACACAATGCGATCTGTCAATAACACAACAGAATCCTTCACATTCATTTTGTTCAGTGCAAAGTCCACATTTCTTCCTAGCCTCCTATCCAGGTATGCGTCAATAACACAACCATACGTAACAAGATCAGGAACAACTCTATTATGTTTCATATGCTCAAGGCTTACATGGAGATCCCAGAACAACGACATCCTAGAGAAAGCGATAGCTCGAATATTGAATGTTGTGAGATCAGGATTGAAACCAGCTTCCACCATATTCAAAAACTCTCTTTGCAAGCTTTTCATTTTGAAATTGGCCGCATAGGATAGTAGTAGAAGATTCCAAAGAAGATTTCCAACATTTCTCCTACCAAGACCCACATCCCTTACGAACTCACCTAAAGCATGAAACTTATTTTCCTTTATATAAGCAAGTGACATTGCCCTAATACCTTCTTCCTCTAGGAGAATTCTCGACCTTTTAAGACGTCCATATGCATTTTCCATTGCGGTTAGTGAACCGAAATTGCTATAATTTACAACAAAAGCATTTGCCGTTGCAGAATTTACGAAGAATCCCTTTGATACCATCTCCTTCATCGTAGTCTCCATCATATCAAGTTCACCTCCCTTTCCAAAGCACAAGATGGCAAGTGCATACACCTCAGGTAACAACTTAGAATTCCGTAAACTAAGTTGACGGAGGATTTCCATCACCTCATTGAAAAGGCCCGCACTACCATAGGCATCAATTAGCTTTGAAACTGTTTGAATATCTGGAACATACGAACTGTTAAAAATTTCATCCCAGATGATCTTTGACTCGGAAAACATTCCATTATTGGCATAGCAAAGCATCAGAGCTGACAATGTGCAACGGTCAGGTAGAAAACCTTGGGATTGCATCTCGTGTACGAGCTTCTGAGCCACATGGGGTAATCTTTTTTGACTTAAAGTTTGAATTAGAGATGCACAATCTCCATAATTATCAACCTGGCAAACAGTTCCTCCCTTTTTCGAGTGCCAAAGTGTCTGTTCAATCATACCGACAAGAAATTTAGGTGGGTGGGAAGAAGATGATTTAGAATCGAAAGAATCTACTTGAGACAGCCCTGTAATACTACCAAAAAGATGTATTTCGTTTATGTGGAAATACGTAAAAGAAATACACACAATGACACATAGATATAGTAGCAAAGCCACAGAGACAATTTAAGAAGAAGAAAGAATGTACGCCCTCCACAGACATTAAGAATCCGACTTTCCTTTCTAGTTTGTCCTAATAAACAGAGTTCTCTTACTGGATTTCCATTTATTTTTTCTTATGAAAAACAATGATGTTTCTCTTAGGTGTCATGAAAAAAAAGATATCAGTGCATTTCAAAGGAAATATCCGTAAGAAAAATCTACTATTAACACATTTTCAGTTACACAGCATTTTGGGCTTGGAGCATAATTTTGTCAAAAAGTAAGATAGAATTTGAATAAATGCCCACTTTATAAATATAAAATCTAGGGTGCGTTTGGACGTGGAGTTTTTTGATATGTTTTGTTTTTTTTGTATTTTGTGTTTGTTTTGTATTTGTTTTGGTTTTGTAGGAGTTTTACAATTTTTCCCTTTGAATTTTAAAAAATTACATGATAGTGATGGAGAGAGATGGTGATAGTTGTGATTTGATGTGATGTTTGATAGGATATAAATGTGATATAGGGGCATGTAAAAATAGTAGGTAGAGAGAGAAAACTTGTGTTTTTGGTTTGTTCTTATAATATATATAAAATGAAATCCACCCGAGCTGCATGAGAAGAAACATATATGAGTTGTATCCTAAAGTATAATTGTGAATATTTCAGCATATTAGGCATCCTCTATATATAAGCCATTCATGAACCAGCTACGGGAGTGAGCAACCAAGAAAGAATGATTTCACTGAAATTACACACATAATTGAATTCATCTCGAAAGCCAAAAGAATTCACTGTCTGTCAATACAGTTAAAGAGTGATCACTATAAAATGATTCCTACTCGTACTTTCTTTTCAACTTTAAAGTAACCTCTCTACCATATAACTTCTATCTCCAACATTGTACTTTAGTGGCTGCACAGTGAGTGATTTAAACGATTTCGGTGAAAAGAGAGAAAGAAACAGAAGTATGATTATGAAAATTGGGATGTGTGGAGGGCAGAGAGTGACTGTAATAGAATTGATATTAAATTACAATGGCTGGAAATGATTAGGCATAGATAAGGATTACAAGGATCAGTCGATCAAATAATAGATAGTAAATGTGCTAAGCAGTTGTGGCAAACACAAACTTAATTTTCAAACAGGGTCTCTCCAATTTGAACCTACCATAAGGAATGACAGACTTTTAAGTGATAGGGAAGGAGCGATGTAAATGTGGTACAAGTTCATGAACAAGAAATTTTCATCGCACTGTCTTACTTAATCTAACTGTACGTGCTAATAACACACGAAATTCCGCAGGGTTTTGCACAAATAATTATGAGTAATGATAAATATCCCATACATGTATCCAAAGTTTAACTCCAAAGATTCCAAATGAGACATGATTAGTTTGGCCTAACGTATGACCAAGATCACATCCTTGGTATATTAGTACTTCGGCCTAATACTATGTTGGGATGCCAATTTATTCAATAATAGGGATCCAAAATATTTTCATCCAAATCTATATGGAAATGCATCACATAAATAGTACTCCCTCACCAATTTGGGACGAAGAAAGGGAGTAGACGATATGCCATAGTGATCGCATTGCAACCTAGACATGGATGGAATACTGGCTGGACATGACAGTTGGATTCAATATCATTTCCCTTCAATAATTACACAAATTTCTCTCAATTTTATACAGTAAAACCATTTTCGTACATCAGAATAAGTTTGCGGTGATCGAGAACAGCTGCAGTAAAACAAAATGCCCCAGAGTATAACAAATTAAAAGTCGAATGATTAACGGAAACCCATCAAAGAAAAAGAAACTAGTAAACTAGACATATAAAGACAATACTAGTCTTATCAGTATATCCGAAAATCTAGTACTCCCCATCCACTCATTAATTTCAAAGGAAAAAAAAAAAACTTACTTTGCGAGAGAAATGTGTATCTGGGTATTTATTTACGCGGCAAAATACCCTTAACTGCTTCAATTTAGTTACAGGAAGGCCTAGTCGAGGAGGGGTTAGAGAAAGAAATGACGATGGAACTTCCATTTTCGACGCAGTTTAGAGACACACAGAGAGCGAGAGAGGAGATCAGTCTGTTTGTGAGTATGTGTGTTTTTGAAGCAGGGGAAGGGGTGAAAGAGTGAGTGAAGGAGAGGTGAGGGACTGAGATAGTGGGTGTGTGGATTTGAAGATGGGGAAATGCAAGAAAAGAAGTGAGGCGGTAGGTGGTGGGCCGGCGCTTTTGTTTCGTGGGCGATGATGAATACCGAAAATTGTATAGAGTGCCCCTAGTAAGGAGTATTCATCGAAGAGCGGGAGGGTCAAAAATTAATTTTTTTTTTTTTCGTTATTTTAGTAATTAAAAAATAATTGATTAATTGATTCCATAATTTTAGAGATTTATGGATCTGAATATATGAAATTTTTGTATTATAAAAAATTTAAATTATTCAAAAAATTTAATCTCGTTTTTATTATGTGCATTTTGATGGACATTTTTATATATACTAATATGTGCATTTTTTATTTCGATCTTTTGGATTCAATTTTGAGATAAAAATTTATGTGCATTTTTATGCACAGATATGTGCATTAAAATATACGGCTATGTATATTAAGAAACTCGCATATGTGCATTCAATTATATACTTACGAAAATTACGTTACAAACTTATGTGCATAAGCATACACACATATGTGCATTACAATCAGAACTCTAATTCCAATCTCAACCAACAAATTGCTAAATTCAATCAACCAAAAAGCGAATGTCAAATGAATCGATGCCGGTGATAACTTATGTATATTAAAATACGCATATATGTGCATTAAGATACACTTACCCAAAAAATTAAAAATTACGATACAAACTTATGTACATGAACATACACACGTATGTGCATTAAAAACAAACGTATGTGCATTACAATTAGAATCTCAATTCCAATACCAACAAATAAATTGCTAAATTCAATTATGTACATGAACATATATACATATGTGCATTAATATACAAACCTATGTGCATTACAATCAGAACCCCAATTCCAATCTCAACTAACAAATTGCTAATTTAATCAACCAAAAAGCCAATATCGAAGGAGCCGGCGGTGGTGATAACTTATGTACATTAAAATATACATATATATGCATTAAAATACATAATTATGTGCATTTATACATCTATTAAAAAAAATTGAAATTCTAATCGAAAGATGAAGCAATATGACGGCACAGATCCACCGAATCTTCGTCTTCAACGTCACCGACAAGTCCTTCTACGGCCCGACGGCGCCTACGCCATGTTCGCCGGCAAGGATGCCAGCAGATCTAGTCAAGATGACAGGTCCATCGTCGAAGCCTATCTACGTTGCAATCA
>JAOTQG010014305.1:0-15871 GCA_025631175.1 Iris virginica
TTCCACTTTTCTTATGTGATGTAATCGCGTTAGATCGTTTTGAATAATATATTACATTTGGCGTCAAAAAAAAAAAATCACCAACTCCATCCATCCATTTACCAGCTTCACCCAGGTGTTTACTACTCAATTTTTCATTAATTTTCACATTTTTATAACTGATTATTTGCATCCATTTCATAATCATCAATTTTTTTGCATTTACTCCTTTCTTACATTTAAGTGTTTATTAGCAATCATTTTTAAAGTCGTGCATTTTTTTGCATTTACTCCTCCTTTCTTACATTTAACTGTTAATGTTACCCAAAAAGTGTAAATATTAATAGAAAAAAGAAAGAATAAGCTGAAAAGAAAAAAAAAAGAATTCTAATGGGTATTTAATTAACTATTCTTTAAAGCACTTTTTGTATCAAAATTAAGTTAATTCAAATATCACTTATATTCTAATTTTAAACACATATCTCTATATATATATCACTTATATTAATTTAATTAACTTATTTATTTTTTGGGTTGTATTAATGTATTATTTTTTATGCTTTTTTGAATGTTTGAATGTCCATTTTTTTCGTATTTAGCTTTTAAATCAATTTATAGGTTTGTTAATTGTGGATACAAATGGTTAATGAATTAGATCAAATCAAGCAGATTTGTGTAAAGTGATTAAAAACATGTGTAAAATACGAACTTATTTTGTATTTTTGTAAATCACAAATATTAACTAATAATTTAATTATACATATAAATTAATTATTAAGTTTAACTATAAAGTGAATTTATTATATTAATATTTTATTAGATCAATTTTTTTAGTTAAAAAAAAAAGAAATTACGTGTTTGAGGTCATGAGCTTACTTTTTTAATAACATTTAGCATTTACGATTATGCAAAAAACTAAATTTTATATAGCTTATATGATTAGGGGGAAGTAACGTCTGAAGACTAGTGTATGTGTAGATTGATGTTTGGAACATTTAAACGACGATTCAATTGATTAAAAGATTCAGTTACGTACACTCAGTTTATGATTTAAAATTTTGAATAGTTTAGTGTCACTAAATTTATTAAAAGTTAACTAAGGTTTGGATTAGGAACACAACATTTTTTCCGACATTTATTATTGTATATGATATAATATATGATAATATTTCGTGATATGTTATTCTGTATTAAAGACCATTATACCCCTTCTTATTGCCCTGCTCCGGGGGCTCTCTCACCTGCTCCTCGGATAGGTCATCGCCAATTTATACAACGTACTGCCATTTCACCGCTCTGCCGGTGTTGGGAGTAGAATTTAGAGCATCCACTATGGATCTTCTTAAAATTTCTCCTTAAAGTATGGATCCCACGTGCCAACTATACATTTTTACTTAAACTTCTTCCGACTTATAAATGGACTCACCTTTAATACTCCTTAAATTAAAATGTACTACAATGTACATGTTAAATTTCTCCTTAAAAATATTCTACTTTATTAAACATATAATTTATACTACTACATTATTTATAAATATTCTATTTTATTTAAGTATAATTTACTACTACACTATTTCTTTAAACATAATTTATTAATGCATAATTTATAATTTCTTTAAACATAATTTATTAATGCATAATTTATAATTTCTTTAAACATAATTTATTTTATATTATAAAATAAATAAACGTAATTTATTTAATATTATATTTAAGTATAAAGTTAATATTTTCGTTTGTAATTTCAATATTGTATTTTTCATTATGTAATATATTTTTATTAATATGCAATTACTGTGCAATTATCGTTGCTTAAATTTTTTTATACATTATTGTGCATAATTAATCTGCATATATATAGACAAAAATTAAAGAAAGAAACTTAAAAATTGAAAATCAAAGAGACAAGAAAAAATCAAAGAGACAAAAGACGAGAGGAAGAAAGAAAAGAAAAAAAGAAACGAAAGCAACATCCCCAAGTGGGTTGAGCTGCTCCTCCCTCCTTTTAAACCTTTCTCATCTGTTGGGAGCCATTTAGGGAGGCCCATTTTTAAAAGTTTTAAGGAGTGCTCATTTGTGTACCATTGTAGCTCATTTTCTCCTTAAATTTTAGGGAGCCGACATAATTGGGCACTTAAAGGAGCCCATTGTGGATGATTTACATGGGTTAAAACTAATGCTCCTCTTCGATCACTATCTTCTTCTTCACACTTCTACACCTCCTTTGGGAACTTATTACTGAAATGAGGGGATGTAAACGACGCCGCCGACGAAAACTTGTCAACCCAATCATGCGCCCCCTTGAGTCTTCTTGCCCCTTTCCATCTCCATGGAACTTTTAAATGCCACGTTAATATCCATATTCATATTATTTCATGCCAACCAAGCTTGAAGACACTAGTGCAAAAAGCACCTTCAAAAGCCATGTTCATAAGCTCCTTGCTAAGGGTAGTGTTAGTGAGAAGTAGTTAGAGGGGTAGTTCTGTAAATATGTAAAAGACTATTTTGAGATCCCTCTTTTTAGTCAGTGTATTGGACAAAACTATTCATTCAATATACGATCTCTATTTTCTCTCTCTCTCTCTCTCTCTCTCTCTCATGTGTTCTTGAATCACTCTTATCATGGTATCAGATGTTGTTCGATTCACACACTTCCGCGCATAATCTCTGGAATCTGAGTTCAGATCTCAATTCATTACAATAATTCGTTCCTTCGACACGCAATCTCTTGCAAATTCGATTACTCTGTTTCACGAGCTTCAATGGCGATCGATGGTGATTTCAATGGATTAGATGGCAACAGTGATGAATCTTCACAACCGATTGTTGATTATGATCTGGCTGAGGTAAACCTTGTGCTCCCTACCTCTCATCCTCTTTACTTGCATCCAAATGACACCCCTGGTATGATTCTTGTCTCCGAAACCCTAAATGGAAAGAATTATAATCAATGGCGTAGATCTATGCTACTACATCTCTCTGCTAGATTCAAATTAGGTATTGTTAATGGTCAGTATCAATGTCCACCTTCCAATTCCAAATATTTCCCTCATTGGTTCAGATGTAATGATATGGTTGTTGGATGGCTCCTAAACTCCATTTCCTCAGAAATTAGGGCAAGTGTTGTGTACATAAAACTTGCCAAAGATCTGTGGGATGATCTTGCTACTAGGTTTACACAGGGAAATGCTCCTCAGGTCTTCAACCTAAGGAAAGAACTATCTCATTTGTCCCAAGGTTCTCTTTCAATTTCTGCCTATTTCACCAAATTTCGTTCACTCTGGGATGAACTTGAGAACTTAACCACTACTGTGAAATGCATCTGTCCATGTAACTGTCCTGCTGCAGTCTCTAAACAAGAACAAGACTCTTTGCATAAACTGACTCACTTCTTAATGGGACTTAATGATAAGTATACTCACACTAGGAGTGCAATTCTTGCAATGACTCCCCTACCTACATTACCCAAAGCCATTTCCATGTTGGAAAATGAAGAAGGAACATCACAGCTATCCTATAGTGCCTCTTCAGACATTACCACAGCTCTTATGACCAAGTCCAGATCATATGTCAATAAATCTGCTCCTGGTAACACATCTTCTTCAAGGAAGTATGATAAATCAGTCAAGGCTTCGTACTTGTGTGATCATTGTGGAGGTACTGGGCATTTAAAGGAGTCCTGTTTCTTCATCAAGGGCTTCCCTGACTGGCATCCTTTGCATGGCGTTACTCCAAATCCTGCAAAAATGCCTAAGTTTCAGAAAGCAAAACCAATGGTCAATGCCACAACAACAGCAGAGAGTCCTACAGTTAATGCTGCTGTATCCTCCTCTCATTATCAGGATTTGTTAAACACCATCAACTCATCATTTGGACAACTTCAATTGACTGACAATCTGGCAGGTAATTCTGGTATCAATCCTTTCATTGTTGGTTCTTTAACTCAAGCAAATGTTGCTGTTTTTGCTACTGATTGGATCATAGACTCAGGTGCTTCTGATCACATCACCTCTAACTTCTCTCTTCTCATTAATCCTGTTACTATCTCATCTCTTATACACTTACCAAATGGCCAAACTGCTCCTATAACTCATACAGGCACAGTACAACTTACTGATCAGTTAATACTTCATGATGTTTTGTATGTTCCTAATTTCAAATATAATCTTCTGTCAGCCAGTAAAACAGCTTCTCAAAACAACATTTGTCTCATTTTCTCATCCACCATGTGTCTATTTCAGGACCTCTCAACCAAACAAGTGAGGGGGATTGGTAAGCTAGATGGTGGCCTTTATAAGCTCTGTCTAGCTGCATCAAACTTCTCAACTTCTTTGGCTTCTGTTGTTCATACTTCTCCAGAACTGTGGCATACAAGACTGGGACATTTTCCCATTAAATCTCTGCATTCTATTTCTTCTTTAGATTGTAACAAGTACTCTGGTAGTCATGATGATTTTGTTTGTGATACATGTCATTTTGCAAAACAAACTAGAACTCCATTTCCTATTAGTTCAAGTCATAGTCCTTTACCTTGCAGTCTATTACATTGTGACTTGTGGGGCCCTTATAAATATGATACTTACAATGGTTATAATTCCTTTTTAACTATTGTGGATGATTGTACTAGGGTCACTTGGACATTTCTTCTTTCATCCAAGACACAAGTAACAGCTATACTTCTCAATTTCCTGAAATCTGTTCACACTCAATACAATGCCACAGTTAAAACTATTAGATCAGATAATGGCACATAATTCTTTAATTCTTGCCTGTCTTCGGTGCTCACTTCCCTTGGTATTGAACAACACAGTTCATGTGTTCAATCTCCTCAACAAAATGGCAGGGTAGAAAGAAAGCATAGACACTTGCTTGAAGTTGCTAGAGCTCTAAGGTTTCAATCTCATGTTCCTGTAAAATTCTGGGGTGAGTGCATACTCACAGCCACATATCTCATTAATAGGTATCCTACACCTGTTTTAAACAATAAATCTCCTTATGAATGTCTCATTGGTCAGTCTCCTACTTACACTCATTTGAAAAATTTTGGTTGTCTATGCTATGCTTCTACTCTTTCCAAACAACGAGATAAATTTGATCCTAGGTCATCTAAATGTGTCTTTCTAGGATACCCTCAAGGAAAGAAGGCTTACAAACTTCTTGATCTATCCACAAACAAAATCATATTCAGCAGAGATGTTGAATTCTATGAAAATGTTTTTCCCTTTTCTTCATCTGCTCTTTCAGAGTGTGAGGCAACTATGTTCACTCCTGTTTCAATGGAGTTCTGTGATATTCCTAATCCACCTATCTTACCAACTCCTAGCTCATCTCCAAGTATGTCACCCAATACATCTCAGTCTTCATCCTCACATACCTCACCTACAGTGTCTCCTAATACCTCACTTTCTGAATCATTTAATGAGCCCTCTGAGTCACACTGTCAACCTACCAAACCTACTAGAAATAGAGTCATTCCAGCTAAATATAAGGATTTTGTAGGTCTTCCTTCCAATTTTCAGACTTCAAACTCCTGTTCTTCAGATATTGTTTCCTATGAACACATCTCTCCTACATACTATGATTACATATGTAATATATCTACTATCACTGAACCTACTACCTACAAGCAAGCTGTTAAAGATCCAAATTGGTGCAAAGCAATGGCAACTGAACTTGCAGCTCTTGAACTAACTAATACTTGGACTGTACAACTTTTACCTCCTGGAAAGACAGCAATTGGTTGTAAATGGGTGTTTAGATTAAAATATCTTTCAGATGGTACATTGGAAAAATTCAAAGCTAGACTTGTTGCACTTGGTTATAGTCAGTTAGAGGGGATTGATTTCTTTGAAACCTTTGCCCCTGTTGCTAAAATGACTTCTGTTAGAGTCTTTCTTGCATTAGCAGCTATCAAGGGTTGGAAAGTTGTACAAATGGATGTTACTAATGCCTTTTTACATGGAGATTTAGATGAGGAAGTATACATGAAACTTCCTCAGGGGTATAATCCTCCTTCATCAATTCAAGGATCATCAACTCAGCCCTTGGTGTGTAAACTCAACAAGTCCTTGTATGGCCTAAAACAGGCACCAAGACAGTGGTTCCAAAAATTAAACACTGCTCTACAGAAGTATGGTCTCAAGCAGTCTTCAAATGATCACACATTGTTCACCTTATCTACCAATACTACCTTCCTTGCAGTTTTAGTATATGTAGATGATATATTGATTGCTGGAGATAGCAATGAGACAATCACAGCTCTACAAACATTTCTGCATTCACAGTTCCTTATAAAGGATCTAGGTCCTCTCAAATATTTCCTTGGTATTGAAATGGCTAGGAATCCTACTGGGATTTACATGCATCAGCGAAAATACACACTGGATCTTGTCAATGATACACACTTGCTCAATGCCAAGCCATCCAAAGTCCCTATAGCCCAGCATCATGGACTGAGTGCAGATCAAGGTGACTCTCTTGCTGATCCAAATATATATCGAAGATTGATTGGAAGACTTATATACCTGACTATATCACGACCAGATATTACTTATGCAGTACATATCTTATCACAGTTCATGGCCTCACCTAGACAGCCTCACATGGCTGCTGCTTTAAATCTTGTAAGATACCTGAAGGGTACCATTGGTCAAGGAATTTTATTCTCTGCTGCTAGTCCACTGATACTTACAGCATTTTGTGATGCTGATTGGGGCTCATGTCCAACAACAAGGAGATCTTTGTCAGGTTACTGTGTGATGTTAGGATCATCTCTCATTTCATGGAAGGCAAAGAAACAAAATACAGTTTCTAGATCATCAAGTGAAGCTGAATACAGGTCTATGGCTAATGCTACCTGTGAGCTTACTTGGTTGGTCAATCTGCTACAAGATTTTGGAATTTCTCAGTTAACTCCAGTGACTCTTCACTGTGACAACAAAGCTGCTCTATACCTTGCCTCAAATCCTGTCTTTCATGAAAGATCCAAACACATAGAAATTGATTGCCACTTAGTGAGGGACAAGATCAAAACTGGTTTTATTACCACGAAGCATGTTGACTCAGCAAACCAACTTGCTGACCTATTTACTAAAGCATTGCCATCTTCCCAGTTGCAATATTTGCTCACCAAACTGCAGGTGTTTAATTTGTTCACACCCTCCAGTTTGAGGGGGGATGTTAGTGAGAAGTAGTTAGAGGGGTAGTTCTGTAAATATGTAAAAGACTATTTTGAGATCCCTCTTTTTAGTCAGTGTATTGGACAAAACTATTCATTCAATATACGATCTCTATTTTCTCTCTCTCTCTCTCTCTCTCTCTCTCATGTGTTCTTGAATCACTCTTATCAGGTAGCACATAGTTTCATGCAATGCTACCTAATAACGTCGAGTTTAGCCGAAGAATCTTGGAAAAAATACCAAGGATTGCAAAATCGAAAGCAACAAGATATTCAAACTTTACTACGGCAGGACCAGCCTCGTGAATCAAGGCTTTGGGTCAGATACAACGTGAAACACCCTTTAAAACTTCGATCGGCAATGGAGAAAATAACCAAGAAACGACAAATAGAATCAAGCTACAACAGATACAAAATCCAATTGCGTAAAACGAGTTGGGATTACAAGTACAGTCATCAAATCGAGGTCCCTACCCACGGTATTCGACGATTTGGTCGAGCCTCAAATCATTAAAAAAAAAAAAAAAACCCATTAAAATTTGGGTAGGAGAATCCAGCAATTCAACTAGAAGGAAACCCTCCAAATCCGCCATTAACTAGGTACATGCGACCTCAGCCCAAATGAGCCTAAGGGAAGACCTGTAAATCGGTTGAACTCACCGGCCTAGCTACAAATTGGGCGACAACACCCACGACCTGTAAATCGGTCAAGCTCATCGCCAATAAGGGATTAAATAGAACAACCAACTCCAATCTTGTGCGCCTAGTTTGTCGAAAGATTCGAAAAAAAATCTTGCCGACCATGGACGACATCACCAATGCTCAGATTGAAGATTAGTCGTGGATAAGAGCCACGTTGACGGTCCGAGTGTTAAGAGTATCCAATATAGATCTTGAGAAGGTATTTGGCTGAGAGGTCTGGCATTACATTGAAGACATATATCTCTTTGAATTTGGGGGTGGGGGCGTTTGAAAAGAGAAAAACATATAATAAGGTATGGCACATGTTATGTGTATAAGTGTATTAGGTTACAGATAGATTGTAGTAAAAAGGTATTGAAGTCAGATGTTATAGATATAAAATGTAGATGTATATAGGTATATAAATGAAAAGAAATGTTTCGCATCAGTAAATATCAACGATATTATTCGTCTATGTAATCGAATGACACGATATTATTGTATCAATGTATCACTTCATGTCACCTTAGTGATCCAAACTTAAATGTTTCAACTTCATTTCAAATTTACAGGATTCACGCCAATAACCTTATGATTTACAAAATTCATCTTACCGTTTGTCATAAGGTGAATGCTATAATGTGGATACTAATGAAATTCATGTATCACATGAAATAGCTGAAAAGCCTATCATCTTTATTTAATGAAATGTGTTCATGTATCACCGGTGGTATCGCTAAAAATGTTATGACTTCATTTCTTTATTTCACGCAATCATTATCATTTTTCTTATATTTTGCCCATTAAATCAGCCATTTACTAGCAATATTAAAAAATGTTACCATGTATTCATTCCTTTAATTCACACAATCATTATCAATTTATTTTTTGCCCACTAAATTTAGCCATTTTACACGCAACATTTAAAAAAAAAATAGAAATATATTTATGACTTATAATAATATTATTATTTGAACTTATCGTTTTGCACCTATAGTATTGCTTATGTGTTCATTCCTTATTTTCTACAAATTTATTTAATTTTGGATCAATAAATCGATTTTCAGTAAAATAATATAATATTTTATAATAATTGAAGTAAAAACTTAAAAAAAAATATAAAGTAAAAATGACAAAACTCTTCAAAATAAAAAAGTTAAATATCATATCAATTGGCCAAAAGCTAGTAAGCAAAGATGCAGTGTAGAATTCAAACTCTGTAATCTCCACCACCCAATCCATCCTCCCATAAAAAAAAACCAATTTTAGATTCCAATCTTCTTTAATAATCAGTTTTACCAGATCAATAATTGCATCCCACCAATCACTTAAACCCTAACACATTTCTCTCTCTCTCTCCCTCACTCACCCGCCCAGTCTCAAACAATGGCGACAACGACTCAGAGAAAAGCAGCAGGCGGGCCACGGCAGCTGATGCTCGACTCGGTCTACTCAGTGATGGCGCTCGTGTTCGTTCTAGTAGCCTGCGTGGAGCTCTGCGACGCCTCCACCGTCGTTGACGTCTACCGTCTCATCCAGTACGATCTCGCCGGCGTCCCATTCGGATCTCGTCTCGCCTCCCTCAACCACCACGCCGGCTCCTCCCTCTTTTCCCCCGGCGGCACTACCGATCTCTCCCGCACCGTCGTCATCCTCCCCGTCCGTGAATTGAACCTCACTTTCTTTCAAGGTACTGATCTCACAATCTTAATCATTCATCGAATTAGCTGCATGCAGTTTGTTTGGATTACTGGCAAATGCAATTTATTGATAGGCCAATTGGGGTGCTTGAATCTTTAAGCTATATCTGAGCTTGAATTGTTTCCGTAGGTGCTAGAGTTTGATGACTAGTAGTGGTAAAGTGAGAAAACATTTAAACTTTGGATACCGAATCTTATTTCACGCTACTTTGACAATCTAAATCATCTTACGTCTTCGAAAATCACATACATTTTGTTTCGTTTACATGACGATGCGATTTTTCGATTAGGCGAATTTGTATGCTTGATATTTTAATCTTTGTTTGAGCTTGAATTATGCTCTTAGATGTAAAATTTGATAACTAGTTGTGCTAAAGTGAGAGAACCGATTTGGATACCAAATCTCATTTCGTGGTACTTTCACAATCTTTATCATCTCACGTTATCGAGAGTTACATGCAGTTTGTTTCATTACTGGCAAATGCGATTTATTGATCGTCGACTTCTCGTGCTTCAATATTAAAGCTTTGTCTGAGCTTGATTTATGTTCTTTGATGTTAGATTTTGATGGCTAGTAGTGCCAAATGACAAAAATAGATATACATAAACTTTGGATACTAAATTTCATTTAACAAATGTTGATCGGTTTCTTCAATGATGGACCCGACCGATCAACCCCGACCGATCAACGATTCTGTCAGTGATACATAACGATTCTGTCAGTGATACATAGTTGAATCATTGTTATGTTCCTATTTGTTTGTAGGGACGGAAAATTTTGGTGGTAAGCTTATTTTCTTCATTGTAGGATTCTGCACAATGTGGTATACTGAAATGAAGATGATAGGGGAGAGAAAAAGAGAAATCAGTAGTGCAAGTTTAAGAATTATGGAAGTCATTTTCACTACTTAATCGCTTGGCAGAGAAGCGATCCGCTTTCTAGGTTTATATTTTGTTAGCATTTTTAAATTGTTGGATGCTTTCTAATATTAACAGTAGGGTTCGGTGATAATTTAATTTCCGTCCGCCAACGTGTTTTTCAAATTTCTTAAAAACATTATCCGAGGTTTATTAGAATTCTAAGGATCATTTTTAGATATTTGACACTGAGAGTTCTTTCTATTTCCATTCTTCAGATACTTATTGACGAATCAAAAAGACACATGATATGAACAATTTAAGTAGTAGGGTAGTAATTACATGCATGGAGGAGGTGCAGAGAGCTTAAACACTTGGAGATTTTTGTTAGAAGCTGAATCATTCAAGCTAAGTTCATATTGAGTTTGTGTGGAGATTATTACAGAAAAACAGGAGCGATTCGGAAGCTAAATCATTAACCAGAAATTCAAGATCCATATCTCATTATTGACCTGTATTTCAAAATATTTATTCTGGATCATAGAAGTACCAAAATAAAATATTTCAGTTAAAATAATGAAAAGCAAAACAGCTGTCATTCCACGATAACATGAAGTGTGCCGTTATTGGAAAAAACGGCTGCAATGCTATTTGATAGTACCGAGAGGGCGAAGGGTAAGAGAGGTAAATTTGTTTCTTCTTTTGGCACGATATACTCTTGGTAAGTGGAGAAGATGCTGTAGCCTGTAAATCTGCTGCATCTGTGCTATTAAAGGTGGAGTTGGGTGCATGCATGCATACAACACATAGCTTTTGCACCTTTAACTCGCAAGGCGCAGTGCCTAGGTGCTAGGCGAGCACCTCATCCAAGTTTGGCTATGGGAAGGATTGAAGGAATGTTCTTTGTATTTTAAGGTAATTGATGGTGAAAAAAGTAAGGGTAAAAATTGACCTAAGTTATGCCACAGACGCTATTGAGTAAATATCAGCTGTGGTCCTATCAGCTCAACCAGTTGCCGCTCTTGTTTGTGTAGTCAATGATACCCATAAAACTACGTGCTTTCTCATCGTATTTAGGTGATTCTTTTCTCCATCGCTGTTCTAATCACCTTTCTCATTCGATCTCAAAATAGGTCTAATTTAAACGATCGAATATGATGATTTTTTTCCCAGCATTTTGGCCTTCCCCCCCCCCCCCCTTTTTTTTTTCCCCTTCAAATCTTGCATGAATTACATTCAAATCTTAGATCTCAAAGTCAAAATAGCTGTACTTTATATGATACTATATGATGAAAATTTAAATTTATATGTTTTCAGCATTTTGGCCTTGGGGGTGTCCTCCTGCCTGGCTCATGCTTAGGTCTCGGAAAGCCCTTTGCCACTTTGATGCACCTTGTGTCTTTAATAACTGTGGTCACATGATGCCACATATTTCATACTGCCAATCCAAGAAGTAATGACGTGAATCTTATTCCAAAAACATCTTATGCTTTTATAGTATCAAATTTTGAAGATATGCTCCTTTTTTGCACGAGTTGTTGCTATTGATATGAGAAAATATTATATTAATCAAAAGGTATCGATCAAAGGCGAAACTTTACTTTGATTGCTGGTAAAAAGCTTAACCTAAAGATCTACCAGCATACCAAGATAAAGATTTTGCAGGACTGACTTAAAAAGTTTGAATTAATGCTATGCATATTGATTTGGTTTTGAGTTAGCACTTAGGAGTTCTAATAGAAGTAACTCTGGTATATCTTATGTCACTTTCTATTATCAATGCGCATAAAAGTCATCATAACAGTGATGGATAGTCTATATCTGTCAAAGCAATGCTGCTAAAGGCTCTCATAGCCATAGCCAATACTGAAGACAAAAACAACGCTTAATTCCATGAAGCAAAAGGGGAAGAAATTCTTCTTCAAAGATCCGAGCAATCTTTAATATCACAAATCCTCGATTGGCGGCAAAAGTATGCCCATCTTGGCCTTGACTGGAACCATGAAAATCAGTGAACTGTAACAGTAACATGAGTATATACTGAAACCCAGGATTAGCAAAACACCAAGTACCATACTTCACATATAATGGTGAGAAAGTCTTAAAAAGACCTACACTTATTGCCTTAAGTTTGGCCTTTGGGCGGTTGAGTAGTAGAGACCTTCAGAAGCCATGAGATTAGATGGAAGAATAGTTTTTCCAATGAAGGAAGCAAGAGAAGAAGGTGCCTTTATAAACTTGACTGGATCTGGACTAAATCAACAACCAGGGAAGCGAAATGGACAATATGAAGCTGTGTGCATAAATAGTGGGAAATAACAATGCAAGCTTCTCTTATCACTAACTTCCTACATTAGTCTTCATGCATATTATGTGTTCCTTCTGTTGCTGCAGTTCGTGAGGGTGAGAAAGGGAATAATGTGGCTTATTATTTATGTTGAACTTCCTTTAATCCCTTCACATGAATGGCAGCTTCATCTAGAAAATTTAGCCACTATTTAGCATGTTTGGGGAACTCTTCTTAGTTGCTACAACTTGGACATCTGTAGATTGTACACATGCATCTTATTTGATTGGTCAAGCAAGTTGTATGGTGCTTCTGAAATATGAACATCACAAGAGTTATCTCTTTTGCACGTTGTTGTGTATCCATTTCCTTGTTTGAAAATTGTTTTTGCTATTAGTCTGCCATCTATGGCTCAAAATGAACCATTAGTACCTGTATGCATCCTCCTTCAAATTATGGTGGACCAGCGTTTATTAGGTCATTGTAGTTTTTAATTCTTTATTCTGATCATAAATATCATTTCATGATCTTATGGCAGAGTATATTGGACAGAAGAAGCCGCTGGGGGGTTTATTACTTTTACTTCCTAGAATGTTTAGCTCCGAAAATAGAGACATTGTTAGTGGAGATGATGACAGTTCTGGAAAGGAGACTGTGAGGAACCTTTTGGTAGAGTTGGAACGGTTACTAATACGTGCCGACATTCGTGTGAGTGAACTTGTCTTTTCTTGTTTCACAATACTGTAGTGTGCCATTTTTCTACAGATTATCTTTGTTGGCTCTTCAATTCTTATTTTCCTTCCCTCTCTCTCTCTCTCTCTCTTTCTCTCTCTCTCTCTCTCTCTCTCTCTCTCTCTCTCTCTCTCTCTCTCTCTCTTTGTTGGTAGAATAAGGATGATGGAGAGGGAGGTCAAATATTTATACTTACCTTGATGAAGGAGGTGAAATTCCATGGTTAATTGAAGGAAATTGAAGGGATATGAAAGGAAGGAAAACAGGGCACCTAGTGTCATGTTTCCTTCTTTTTCTTTCCCATGTTAGCCCTTGAATCCTCATAGTTTCATAATTTGATAATTAGCCCCCTCTCAAGTTACTTTATTAACTAACAACGTCGAACGAACTTACGATTATATTCATTTAAGGTTGAAAATGTTAATATATCTTTATTTTGTTCCATTATGAGAGATTCAAGGACTTATTACTATAATAAGGTAATTAAAAGTACAAAAAATGTTGGGTTCTTACACAATCCTTGAGCTTAAAATAATCACAATGAGACACTCAAGTGAAGGAAACAAAATTTTACTCTAATTAAACCCTAAGACGTGAGAGCTAGAGTTTTGTATATGAACTGTGTAGCTTGCAAGATGGCTCATTCGTAGGAAGCGAGTTTAGGCAAGTTGCTCGGATGTATAGTGCAGAAGTGTGGTTTGTATTAAATGTGTAGATAATGTACCATGCATAAATGATCTAAGTATGGTGATATTTATAAGAGCATTGAATTCCATATAAGGGTTAGGGGATAGATTGACAGCACGTAGTTGAAACGTCTCATGAAAAGTCATTGACTATCACGTCATGTCAATCGTGCCACTTTTCATTAAACTATGGAATTTGGTCATCGGTAGCACTCTGTGCACAAGCATGCCTCGCACTTTTGGAAAGTCAATATATATCATGTGTGATAGCTCGTAGCGAGCTGAACCCCTGCTGCCAAGGTGAGTTGACTTATGAGTGGCCTCTTCAGGCTGCCAACCATTATAACGTGAAATGATGGTGCCCATATTGAAGAAGTTCATGTTAGCTTGTCGTTAGGTCATATGGACCATATTTAGCTCGAGCACCATCAATTTCTTAAAATTTCAAATGAGTTATAAAATAAATCAATAAATAACTAAACAATAATAGCTAAAATTAAATTTATAACATTTACCAATATGCTTTAATGATTTATTAATATATTTTCATCATTTTACTATTGCAATATTTTAAGAAGCAAACTTTTTTATTTAAAAGCTTAAATAAATAACAACAAAAGAAAAAAAAACAATAGGAGTAATAAAAAGTATAATAATATTTTAATCATCTTTCAAAATCAGAACAGACAACCCAATATAAACAATACAACCCATTAGTTATCCACATTGAATTTTATTTGGTGAAATTGAAGAATCTAATATTGCACTTATTTGCAAGAGTTACAAAATTAAATTTAGCTATTGCAATTAAGTTATTCATTTATTTTATTTATTTATTTTGAAATTTGAGAAAATTAAAATTAAAATTTAATTTATTTAAATTAGATTATTTTTCACATTAAAAATTAAATATTATTGCACAGCTAAAGATATCTACACCACATATAAAATTTTAAAATACAATTAACTTTGATTAATGGTAACAAAATTGTATAGAATCAAATGATAGATCGCGAAAATGTAAAAGAGTAAATAGTGAGTTTTGCGTAATATCATCTATTATTTCTTCCCCCAATATTTTTATGATACTTTGTCTTCCTTAGGCTACTTAATAAAATATTAGATTAATCTCATTTTAGGCTCAATATTTTCGTGAGCTCGCAAAATAGGCTATCAGGTTTAAAAAGTTGCAAAATATTGTTTACTAGGATAAGCTCGTGCCCACGGCACAGTGCTATTTTTAAAAAAAATTAATTACACAATAATTAAGAAAAAGGTTGAGATAGAAAATTAATTTTTTATTTTAAAAATCACACATAAAATATATTGTTTTATACACACTTACAATAATTAATTAATATTAAACCCATTATATTTTAACACTTTATGATTTAAGTTAAACCCATTAAATCCATATTAAATATATTAATTTATTAATTGTACTATAGCATTTTATTTGTATAACTAGTAAATACATGTGCCCGAGGGCACGGCGTATCAAAATATATATTTTACATATATATTATTTTTAATTATAAAAAATATATATTATTATATATATATTTTTAATTAATTAAGTCAAATCCACCTCACACCCCCACGACAAATTATACCGTGCGCCTAGGCACACGGTGCTAGGTACGCCCAAATGCACATAAATATAATAAATTATGTATATAATGTGATATAAAATGTACATAATAATTATGTACATAATAATAATATAACTTATGTATATTTTATATCACATTATGTACATAATTTATTATAT
>JAOTQG010014526.1:0-26762 GCA_025631175.1 Iris virginica
CTCTCTCTCTCTCTCTCTCTCTCTCTCTCTCTCTCTCTCTCTCTCTCTCTCTCTCTCTCTCTTTTAATCATGCCTTGGAAATTGTGCCCAACTTACTATTTACCAAATGGGTCCTACAACCCAAATTTATACTATAGATGCTAAAATAAGACAAATATTACCTAAAATCAATAACATAACATTCATAATAACAATAAAATTCATAAGTCTTAAAACAATAACACACACTCTAAAGTTAAAAGTCATCATCCTCTCCTAACTCAGGCTCCTCTTCTTCCTTGTGTCAAAGTTGTAGATCTCTTCATCAACATCATTTTCAAGAATAAAAGAAAGAAAAATTCTGCAGGAACATAAACAATAAAAGAAAGAAAAAATTCAGACAAAAGAAAGAAAGAAAAAAAAAAGAGGGGGGGGGGGGCTTCAGTTTAAAGAACCGAGACTGAAAAAAGACAATAAAAAAAAAAAAAAGAGGTAACGACAAGAAGAAAGGGG
The DNA here is from genome assembly GCA_025631175.1 of Iris virginica. Classification (NCBI taxonomy): domain Eukaryota; kingdom Viridiplantae; phylum Streptophyta; class Magnoliopsida; order Asparagales; family Iridaceae; genus Iris; species Iris virginica. Next base: position 493 of record JAOTQG010014526.1, read on the forward strand.
TTATCGTATGGCTTAATTTCTTAGCCGACATAAAAGAAAAAAAAAACAAAAGAAAGGAACAAGACACTTAAGCCGACTGAAGAACCAGAGAAAGAAAGAACCTTTCTTCAGCCGACTGAAGAAAAAAAAAGAACGAAAGGAAGAAAGAGAGAAAGAAGGGTGACTTACCTTCAGAACTGGTCGCCGATCGACGAAGAATCACCGTCGATTGAAGGAAGAGAAGAGGTCGCCTATTGAAGAAAGGAAGAGGAGTGATCTTCGTTTCTGTGAAGGAATTGCGGGGAGTTGAGTCGCCACTGCCCTATATCCTCAACTCAGCCAAGAGTTCCCAAATTACCCTATATTTCCAAAGATTTCCCCAAAAAAAGTAAGGGGCTTTTAGGGATTTCAACCCCTTTCCACTATTCCCGCTATTCCGGCCGCTATCCCAGCTGCAAATAGCGCCACTACAAGCAAATGAGACGCGATCGAAGGTGAGTCGCGGCTAGGGCGTTCGCCGCTATGTCACGCCGCTATAGCGCGCTATTGACAACTATGTAGCCAACTCAGTTTGATTATATTAATCTCATCCTCATCATCACATGCCACAATCATATCACCGACAGATCCGATCAGAACCATAATTTTGATTATATTAATCTCATACTCATCATCACCTTCCACAATGATATCACCAACGGAGTTTGATTATATTAATCTCATCCTCATCATCACCTAAACACGATCAGAACCGTAATTTTCCCTTGTTATCTCTTGAGAAACGTTCTATGATCTGACTTACTTTACTTGAACCCAAACTTCATCCTAGCACAACACTATGAAATCTCCCGAATCATGCTATAGGAGATTGTTTCGGCCCGTACAAAGTTTTCTTGAGCTTACACGCTTTTTCTTATGTAATCTGAGACAAGAATCCAGGGAGAAACATCCCATAAAGACATATTCCTCTAAGTTGTCGTGCAAAAAGGCATTCTTCACATTATGTTTTTGAAGTTTCCATCCTAGATTTGCAGCAGACAGAAGCTTATACGGGCAAAAGTCTCTTGATAGTCAATTCCATAAGTCTGTGTGTATCTCTTGGTAACAAGTTTTGTCTTGTACCTTTAAATTGATCCATTTGACCTATATTTTACCGTGAACACCCATTTTTTATCCAACAATTTTCTTGCCGATCAGAGCTCTCATATGCCGCCCTTCTTAAGAGCATTCATCTCTTCAATCATAGCCTCCTTTCATTTCGGATCACATATAGCATCCTGCCCGCATAGAGGGATAGAAAAAGACAATAAAGTAGAAATAAAGGCACGATAGGAAGGAGATACAGAATCACAAGAAACAAAGTTTAAAATAGGATGTCGAGTACAAATTCTAGCACCTTTTCTAACAGTTATGGGAAGATCGAGGTCGGAAGGTAGCCTCCTTTCACTTTGGATCACATATAGCGTCCTACCCACATAGAGGGATAGAAAAAGAATAAAGTAGAAACAAAGGCATGATAGGAAGGAGATACGGAATCACAAGAAACAAAGTTAAAAATTGGATGTTGAGTACAAATTCTAGTTTTCTAACAGCTACGGGAAAATCAAGGTTGGGAGGGTTATCGTTTGTAATAGAGGAAGGAGCAATTGTAGGACTAACTTTCGGATCATACAATGAGGTAGTAAAAAGACATTTCCACGTTTTCTATAGAAATATGTCAACAAGTCCAATCCATAAGTCTACCACGCCTAAAACACAACTCTCCGTCTATAGGTGCTTCCCTCTCCTCTAGGCCCGGCAAATGGGCGGGTTAGGTTGGGTTGAAGTGGGTTGTTATGGGTAATCGGTTGGGATAAGTTAAACTCGTTATAACCTATTTAATTAATGGGTTAATTGGGTTGGGTAAATAATAAGCTGGATTAATTTGGGTAATCCAATGGGTTGGATTAATTTCTAATGATAAGCTGTTGCTGATACGGGATGTCCATGTTTGCAATTTGCATAAGCTTTAAAACATTGTTCCCTTTCCTCTTTCTTTTTTCCGGGAAAAGCAAGTTCAAAAGTTCATTTTTAATTTCTTGAATTCAACTAGAAAACTACCAACTTTTTGATTTCCCTTTTTTTTTGAAGAATTTGACTATAATTATTATATTATTTATTTATAATTTTTTTTTAATTGTTCTTCACAAGGATTATGAATTTTCGTTCATAATCATTTTTTAAAAATGGAACATGATATATGAATTTTTGTTCATAATTATCATCTTATCTATTTAAATTTGGGCAAATATCAAATTTTTTGAGCATAAAAAAAAAATAAAATACTTAACTAAAATTTGCACTAATTAATCACATTAATAAAGTTAAAGCAAAGTCACAAATTAACATACTTAAAATACAACTCTCGAGTGATTTTCCTCGACAACAACATCCAAATACAACTTTTAAGTTTCAACATTGATAAACGCTAACATATAAATAAAGCTTTCCGTATCAATAATCTCGCTGAAGCCATGATAGCCGGCCTGATTTACACAAGGTTACAAAACACGCATTGTTAAATGTGTTTAATTATTTGCATAATTTTCTGTTATTAATTGAACATTTTTCGTATTTTTTTTATTATTTAGCATGTTAATAAATATTTGGAAAAAAATAATAATAAAAATCTGAAATATTAAAAAACCAGAAATCTGAAAAATATATTTAATAAATTCTGAAATACGAATTTTTATGGAAAATCAATTAGTAAACTGAAATTAAAAATAAATAATTGAAATGAAAATTAAAATTAAAAGGAAATGAAAATGTGAACTTTAATAGATAAAGTAGATTAATTAGTAAACTGAAATTAGTTTAATTTATTAATAATCTGAACTTAATTAAATTAAATAATAATATTAGATTGTTCTTTATTAATTAATAATCTGTAAAATATCCAGTAATTAATTGTATTAATTAATATTATGTATTTAATTATTTATCTGTAATTAATTTTATTAATTAATAGTCTATAATTAATTAAATTAATTATTAATCTGTATTTAATTCAAATTAATTAATCATATAATAAACTGAAATTAAACTAATTAATTAATAATCAAAGGATTAATAAATAGGTAGATAATTAATTACCTTGGGTAACAAGCAAAGCAAGCAAAATAAAGCCAATCAGCAAGCATGTAATGGTGGAAGACGTATTATTAACTTAAATATTTACAAATGATATGACACTACAAAATTGCACCACACCGTATTATTAAATTGCACGAGGATTACGATTTTTATACATCTTAATATTTGAAACGGGTTGAGATGGGTTAATAGGTTGACGTGATTAATCCATTTAAATTAATAGGTTATGATGGGTAACCTATTTTAACCTATTAATTAATTGGGTTGGGTTGGATTGAGTTTTAAACAGGTTGAATCGGGTAGGTTAATGGGTAATGAACCCAAATTGCCAGGCCTACCTCTGGTCTAAGTAAATGAGTAGGGTCGAAATCTCTAGGCTCTCCCTGAATTGCACTAGTAGGAATACTAGAAGACTCCAAGCTAATTTCCTCATTTAAATTCGTCCCCTAAATGGACGAACATGAGCTCGAGAAAAAATATGATATCAACTCCGAAAAAAGTGACATCATGACTTACGAGTAGGAGGATGGTGACCTTGTACCCTTTTTGAGTTGGAGTTTATCCAATGAAAACACATTTGAAAGTGCGCAGATCAAGCTTCCCAGAAAAAGGGGCAGAGTTGGGAACAAAACAAATGCATTCAAACGCACAAAGTAGGAGAGGGTGAGTGGAGTGTTTAGAAGAAAAGATGTCAGAGTCTTGAACTTGACAAATAGTAAAGGAAAGACGATTAATCAAATATGATGATGTAAAGACTGCATCTCCCTTAAAAAGCTAGAAATAGGCATAGTAAACATAAGAGACCTAGCAACCTCTAACAGATGACCATTCTTCCTCCCTGCTATCCCATTTTTTTGAAAGAACATGTGTGGTTTGATGCACAATACCATGAGAAGATACGTCTCAAAACCACCCTCAGTGTCCTCTCTACCGTTGTCGGTATGTAAATCCGGGACAAAAGCCTGAAATTGTGTTTGATCAAAATAATAATGAATAGAAGAGAAGAATGGCTTGGCCCTGTCGTTCGGGCCAATCTCTGGCATTGAAGAGGACGTTTTGGGTTTCTCACAGGAAGTGGAAATAGTTCTTTGGGCTTTAATCTGCCTCTTTGCCTGAGGAATTTACAAAGACTGATTCTACGGAATCATAACATGAAATAATTAAAACATTCAAACACTTCATTTTGTGACGAAGTAAATAAATTCAAGTGAAACCTTTATGGCAATCGATAAAAGTAACAAACCTTCTATACCCCGAACGACCAGTAACCAAAGATAGCCCCCAAACGTTAGAATGAACAATAGAAAATGTTCTATCTAATAGAATAACTGGAGCATTTGTGCTTGATCGTTCACGTGGTTCACACAGAAAATCAAACCAACTACATTGCTAAGTTAAAGTAGAAAAAAAATGTTCTAAAACACCAAAAAGAGGATGACAGAAGCATCTATGCCATGAATGCAAAGACTCTAATGGAGAGTTAGTAGAAACTTGGTGAGCCATAGGTTAAGATGTAGACACTCTCTTCAAGACATACCAGCCATAGCAGCTATGTCCCGAAAAGACAATGAGGTGGAAAAGTTTTTACCGAACACTTTAGAGACTCAGTAAGATGCTTAAAAGATAATAAATTTGAGGTAAATGACGAAATATGTAAGACCGAGTTCAAAAGTAATTTAGGAGAACAATGAATATCTACCCCAAAATAGGTGCAAGGGACCATCCTCAACCCGAAACATATCATGTGCCAACAAACAGGGATAAACAACCTAGAAGAATTGGTTATATGATCAAAGGCATCGGATCAATGATCCAGTTGCTAGAGGACCGTATAGAAGTCAATGCGAAAACCATACCTGTATGGGTAAAGTGAGAAGAAGTGGAAGGAGCAGACATTAAGTTGCAAAGCCAAGTTGCAACACCCAGCGGAGGAGTATCGGCACCTGAAGTATGTGTTTCAGCTAGAGCTGAGGTCATCAATGTACTGACAATTTCCCCACGATTCACGAAAGTGGGGATAAAGCAAAAAGCCCCTATCTCGAGTGTGCTCTAGTCTTTGACAATTATCACAAATAGGTGGACTCCTATCAACTGCAGATGATGTTGCAGACGCAGGAGTAGCAATAAGGGCAGACTGATCAGTTAGTACTAGACAAGCACCCATAGTATGTCGTCGAGTTTCCTTCCTCAGAATACGAAAATGTGCAGCCCGAACATCCGGGAGTGGAACCCTGCCAGTCAACTCAACCTCGACTGCAAAGAAAGTCGAGCACCCTATCTTCATCTACTATCTTCGGATAGGTCTAAGCATCCTTTGGACATTTCGCTCTAAAGATAGGAAATTGGTCCAATTCAGTCCACAAGCTTGTAAGCTTGGAGTAGTACTCAGTGAATGACCTAACATCCTGGACTATCTGACTGAGTTTCAACCTAATTTCATATACCTAGGAACAAAAAGGAAAGTGTAAAAAAGAAATGTAACTCTTGAAGTGGGGCTGACCAAAAAGAAAAGTGTAACTCTTCATGTGGGATGGAGGGAGTATCTCTTTTAAATGCTCCCTACTAACTATTGAGTACCAAGTAGTGAAATAGATATTCGACCAACAGATTGTACATTATGTTGTTTCATATGTTTTACCACGACCAAGACATATGTTTAATAGGTTGTAGCATATGGAATGCATACTTGTCCAGCTTCCATGGTATCTTTGAGGTATGATCTGTGTAAATCATCAATAGTTTTTCAATGATAGTATCGAATTAAATAAGTTCCAGTTGTGATTTTCCACTTCAATATTTTGCTTCAGGAACTTTGAAAAATGAAGCATTCTTGATACCATGTGTTTGATAATTGTACTAACACATTTTCAAAATCTTAAAAGAATTAGGATCCAACTATCATAACATAAAACATCCACTTAGATGCTGTGCTCAAGTAGGCAATCTGTAAACCTCAATCTCATGCAAGCTGGACAAATACTTGCAAATGGATGTCAATTGTAAGTACGATGGCTTACCGAAAATGTAAAACAAAACTAGAGCAATCGATGAAGGGAATAAGAAGCTGATGAAGTCCCATACATAAGTCGATGCCCAATACGATAAAACAGATACCTGAATACATTATTGAAAACAGTGTAAAAAGCAAAGTATATGAAGCACATATTAACCATACTGGGAATGGTTACAGATATCCACCGAATAAAACACGCATACCCCACTAATTAGTTGCTGATGCTTAGCTTTTACTTCACGCTCCTGCATATTAAACACGCGAGTCTTAGATCGTTTAGAACAATATTCCAAACTGTACTAGTCATGGCAGCAGTAAAGAAAGCCTAAAAAAGGCCCCTACTAAGTCGTAATGTCAGAGGCAATAAGAGGTGGAGGTGGCACTGCAGCGTCGAAGAGGAGGATATTGTAGTATCAAAGAAAAGCATGCTAAGAACACTACGCGTGTATCTAGATATATTTCCCGTTAAGAGCAAAAGATCCCTCACTGCGAAACTTTTGGATGTCATAAAACTTGATCTCGAGTATTGAAGTGGCGAAGAATAAATATCCAAGAACAGCCATTGAAGTTTGAGTGTCCAAGTCAGGAGCACAACTGTATTTGCATAGTATCAGCATACTCAAGGACATAATCAGAGCAAACTGTATTTGCCAGTCGACATGTAGATTGTTTAGATTCTTGGTCTACATAGTGGCTTCATACTCATCTTCCTTGGGCTGCACTATTATTTCATCTACAGCACTGCTAGTTTCCTGGAGTGCCTTTTGTGCTTTAGCAGCCTCTACCTCTTTAGCAAGGTAGTGAAATCAGCTCTTAACTCGGTAAGCATAACTTCTTGTCATTTGAAGTCACGGGATATAGTACCTTGCAGTGCATCAACTTTAGCTAGCATCGCACCACTATTAGCTTGCATAGCACTTAGCATTTTGATTATGCTCTTGTTGGAAGGATCCAAGGTAAAGGAACTTAAAGAAAGGAAGAAGAATGGATAAGTGGTTATTTTCAGAAAGCAATGCTTTGTTTTTCAATGAATTTTTTTTTTGAGTTGAATTCAGTTCAGAGGGTGGGGATTTCCGGTTCAGTGGGGTGACAATACAGAACAGAGAACAGAAATTGTTTTCCTGCTTAAAGAAAAAATTTATTAGATGAAGAACAAAAACAAGAAAACGGCGAGACAGAACGACATCAAGAATTCCAAGCAGGAGAGACGGAGGAGAGTTGCTGGAATTTTTTAGTAGCAGCAATTGGAGGAGGTTGCAAATCTTGTGTTACTGATGGCGTACTCTAGCAGGGACCAATCACGAAGAGCACAAATTTTAGAGAAACGTTTCAGGAAAAGGAGGCAAAACGAATAGAACAAAACAGAACAAAAACTAAGAAGCAGGAGAAGGAAGAATAGTCTCAAAATTGTTTGACAAAGATGTCGATCCAGGCTTTGCTCTGATACAAATAATGGCAGAAGCATACAGAAACATAATTGATTCCAGAAAATAGAAAAAAGGAGAAAGAGAGGAGGAAGAGAATAAATACTCACCCTCGCAAGGAATCAGCCATGCCGTAGACCACAAGCGCAAAAGCCTAACACATATTAATCAACTCTCTAAATTTGAGCCATTACAACTTTATTTATAGGCTAAAACTTTTCTCCTAATAATACTCAGACTAGGATAGAATTAAACTATACAAATAGAAATAGGAAAACAGCTAGTTTCTAGTTACTGAAGAATACGACTTTCCTAGTTTGTAAAGGAACTAACTAAATAGTAATACTATCCTAATCTACCAGGGAAACTTATTATCAGACCAAAAAGGCTTGTTTGATGTAGCCCAACTCTTGGGCCTTAGCTAAAGATTCTTAATCTGCATGAAGCTACAGTAGTCCTGCAATCAGAGGAATTCCCAGAAAGCCACCTCACAGAAGCCTAGAGGGAAGAGAAAAAACAGGCTCTATACAAAGAAGAGCATGAGATAAAGACTGGCACCCGGCAAGCCTCGAGTTCTCACAAACACCATAAAATTGCGACAAACACACACAAATGAAAAACATAATAATAGCATAGTATGGTATGGTACCTTTACTATAGCCACTGCAAATGAAGCAGGAATGAAAGAAAATGCAATATTTACAATAATAGCTGCAGCGAATGCATCCAGGTCCTACAAAATCAGGTGGGAGATCAGAAAATTAAAATAGATGTGGCCAAGTGAAGGAATGAAACAACCAACGACAAACAATTGAAACTTATGTGGAAAGCAGGTAGATAGAAATATAAGTGTTAGTATGATAAAATGTGACTGGATAAGAATTACACCATTGTGCAATATCTACGAATATAAATGAACTCGGCAGTAAGGGATTGAGGGATAACAAAAACTTGAACCTCGAATTAAATTCAAAAGAAACTTTTCGCAGATAATTGAGAGACTGATGCTTAATATCCAAGAAAGATGAGAGGCATCAATAGAGACATATACAGCATACGCCACTCAGTGCACTAATCAGGATGTGTGGAAGTGTATAGATTAATAACCAACATAGAGGTAGTGGAAATGGAAGTGCAATGTGGACAACAACAAATAAATGCATATGAATGAGTGTGGCATGTGTGATGAATAGGCATTGCATAGCACATTCATGTAGCTCACCACAATTAATTGAAACAAAGTCTTAGTTCAGTTGAATTCAGTACAGACCCACACCTCACGAAGGAGAAATCTAACCACTGTGCCCACTTTGGGCAACTTCATACGAATAACACATAAAACCAATGGGAAGAAATAATGCTCAGATAGGCATAGCCTTATAGACACGTAATTAATCAGCCATTAAGCTTTTACAACTAAAATAAGAATATAATGTTTCTGCAAGACACTACTTTAGGAAATGTTTTCCATATTTATCTTGTTCTTGAAAACTGCACTCGATACCGTCTTGCACCCTTGCTCAGGGTACAGAAGGCAAATGTTTTTGCGTTGGAATTTACAAGTCATATGGACAAAGTAATCCATGCAAAAATAGAGCAGCCATTCCATATCAAGTCCGCATCCATGCATGAGATGACATTTTCTAAAGTTCCATTGGAAGGACATAATCATACGACACACAAAAAGAGAAGCATACATGGCGTTGCGTCCGCTGGCTTTCTGTCATTGGCAGTGGATGGTTACGCGTTCGAATCGTCATATTATCTTTCCGTGTAGCCAGTCGAAGAATAGCAGCATTCATCAAATTGATAAAAGTGGGAGCAGCATGCTGACATGAGCTGTTGTATAGAATAGTGTACCCAAGACTCCCATCATTGTACTGATCATCCATTATGACTGCTCCATATCTGCAAAAGAAGAGCATAAGATTAAAAAAACATACTCCAGATACTTTCATTTACACTAGTAGATATAGGAGTATTGATCAAGCTTGCCAATTCAATGCCATGGATAAACTTCTTCATAACGGAGCGTGAATATTTAGCGAGACTGTGAATGGAGCTCAAAATCTGAAGATACAGAAATTAAACTTCAAGAGAAGAAGGAAAACAAACTAGAAAGAAAAGAATCTCTGATTCTTCTATCAGAAAGGATAATTTATCGCAATCAAAAGAATGTAAACGATTGGAGAGGATAAGACGCCATTAAAGGAACAAAAAGCATGCAAAAATTGCTGAAGCCTAAATGAAAAAATTCTAGAAAAGCTCTAGATCCTGTTTTTATCTATTAAAGAATAAAATCAGTGTGGTGCATGGTATGTCGCTCCATTGCAGCCTATATCTCCGGTTACAGAGGTTTGAATCTACATTACACCTAGACTTTAGTAGTTGCACTGGGTCATCTTGGCATAGGTTGGTGTGAACATCCTTTAGTCCAAAACATTGATTCCTAAAGATGCAACATAGAAGTTAATATCTTTTCATCAGAGTCCAGTTAGAATCTTCCATCCTGTTGAAGGAAACAATGAGACGACGACCTGTTGAGTTTATGTGTAGACACTTGGATGGAAATTCTATCACAACCAAAACAAGGACGGAAGTTCTAATTTTTATGGACAGTAACATATCAAATCTCATCCAGAGCCCCAATAATTCATTATGTCTAACAATTTTATGTGCCGGTAGTATATTGAAATAGTGACCTTCATAGTGGACAGTGATTTGCTTGAAGAATTCAATCAGACATGAAAGCAGCTTCGGGTTAAGCCATCATATAGCGCGAGATATAAGCCATGCTCTTATAGGTATCCATAGAAGAACCACTTTACACATTGGGTACTTAAATCATGTCAATCTATGTGTATCGGAGTCAAGCAGATGGAAACTTGGGCTCTTTCAAGGAGGGATGGAGGGGGGAAAGAGCAGAAAAGGCCTGATTGACTAATCCAACAGAGTGGGAAACTCCAATGGAATTATCTACCAGGTTAAATAGTGCATCACTGCAGGCAATATCCCAATCCTATTCCAGAACTAGTGAGAAGGCCTTTGCCAATATGCATTAACCTCTAGCAAGACAGGTGCGAGCAGCCGAATTCGTTGACTTCCCGAATCACGTAACTTTTTCTATGGTTACGCCGCATTTTGTTCAGAGCTGGCCAGATCTACCATTAAACAGCTTCTTACTAGATCAAGATGGGATCTCGAAAAGCACAGAACTCCATATCCTATTCATGCAGGTTTAATGTCTGAGTGGAGTTTCGCTTCTCTACTAGTGTGCTAGCCCTTAGGGCTCTTATAACATGCAAATTAACAGATCAATGGAGTATAAAGTGAATAGGAGAGAGAGAGAGAGAGACAACAGAATGGTAGAGGAAGGGAGGAAAAAAAACATAAAATAGGAAATTTTACAAGAAAGAAGAGTAAGGATACAAAAATAGCGGAGAAGGAATCCGCCTTAAAAATTATAAAGACGAACATAAGCAAACAGACACCAGACTAGAAATAGCTAATGTAACGCTGCTTTCCGGTCCCTAACTAGATTTGCTAGAGACAAGTCTCGAAAAGCCTCAACGCTCCGCACCCATAAGGAAGCTTGGAAGGAGATCGTCTCCCACATAAGAGGAAAAGATAGCTCACGATCCCCGGAAATTTCAGAGTTCTGCTCGATCCAGATATTCCATAGCCAACTGAACATGGCACAACTCCATAAAATTGAGGCATCCGTAGTCCGACAAAACCCAATGTTTAATCATGCACAACTCCCGAACCGTTTGAGGATGATTCAATGATCACCTCGTACCACAAATAGAGAACACCAAAGTCGCCACGCCACGGGATAATGCAAGAACAAATGCTCGTGATTCTCATTCTACCCCATACACATTACACAAACATCTGGGGATAAGGCCTTATTCAGCCTATGCCCTATGCTCTATACTTGAACGGCCTTGGATTTCCAATCGAAGCTGTATAGAGGGGATTGGTTTATTATTTGGGCATGAAGAAGAAGTTTGAAAAAAGGACTTGACAGAAAACACCCCCGGCGTCTCTAGAATCCAAATCCTACGATCAATATGATTAGAAGGATAGAAGGAGGATATATGGACAAGCATGTTTGCAATAGTTAAGGATTCTCTCTCATTTAGATCTCTATTGAAGTGAAACTCCCAAGAGAATCTGTCCCCCTCTAACCAGGAAGCTGAACTAAGAGCATCATGAACATTTGAGAGACGAAATAACCGAGGAAAAGATGCTTTAAGAGGAAAATCTCCTATCCACAAGTCCTCCCAAAAAACGAACCCATTCCCCACCAATCTCAAACAGGATTTGAGATTCGAAAAATATGATAACAGTTGCGAATAAATTTTCATGGGCTCGCATGCATGAAGGATGTGCCAATTGAGATGTCCCATCCGTTCCATTGAATGCCAGACTTTCTCCGAATAACCCCATGCCATATAGAATGAGGCTCATTCCGAAAACACCATGACCGTGTGCCAATAAGAGAGATGTTCTTGAAGATCAGATTCCCAATGCCTAATCCCCCTTCCTCCTTCGGGCCAACACACGACCTTCCAAGGTACCAAATGATATTAACTCAATCCCAAGGAAGTACCATAATGGACCCAAGTCTTTGACCTCGAACTCAGCCGCCAACCGTCGTTTGTTGAGTTAATCCCATCCTTATCATCACCTGTCACAATGATGTCATCAACATACACAATCAGGATTGTGATCTTGCCCCCTTGTCTCTTGACAAACATTGTATGCTCTGAGTTACTATGCTTGAACCCTAAACTTTATCGTAGCTCTATGAAATCTCTCAAACCATGCTCTAGGAGATTGTTTCGGACCATATAAAGTTTTCTTGAGTTTACATAGTTTCCATGCTGTAATGTGAGACGAAAATAAAATCGAGGAGGAGCATCCATATAAACCTCTTCCTCTAAGTTGCTGTGGAAGAAGGTATTCTTCACATCAAGCTGCTGAAGATTTCATCCTAGATTTGCAGCACACGAAATTAGGAACCGAATGCAATTCATTTCAGCAACAAGAGAAAGATTCCCTAATAATAAATCATATCCCTCGGCAACAAGTGTCGCCTTATACCTTTCAAGTGATCCAGCCTATATTTTACCGTGATCATCCACTTGCATCCAACAGTTTTTTTGCCAACAGGAAGAGTTAAGAGATCCCATGTATCACTCTGCATAAGAGCACTCATCTCTTCAATCATAGCACTCCACTTCGGATCACATATTGCATCTTCCCGGTTAAACCCGCATCTCTCCAGAGAAAGCTAGGGACATGCATGGTAAACATGAGAGACCTAACAAATTCTTAAAAATGACCATTTTTCCTCTCTGTTACCCCATTTTGCTCAGAAGTTTTGACACAAGTGGTTTGATGAAGAATGCCATGAGAAGACAAGACTCAAAATCACACTCCGTACTCTGTACCATTGTCGGCACAAAAAACCTGGACAATACCTTGAAATTGTGTACGAATCATAGTATGAAATAACTTAAAACATGCGAACACTTCATTTTTACGACGAATACGAAGTAAGTAAATCAAAGTAAGGCGTGTTATGACAATCGATAAAAGTAAAAACCATCTATAACCAACCAGTAACCCGAGATAGGCCCCAAACATCAAAATGAATAGCAAAAAATGGATTCATGCTCCTTTGATTACTAATAAGATAACTGGAATGTTTGTGCTTTGCCGGTTGACATTGTTCGCAAAGAAAATCAGACCTACTACATTACTTAGTTAAAGTAGGAAAAGAGGGATGACCACAACATCTATGCCATGAATGTAAAAACTCTAATGGAGAGCTAATAGATACTTGGTGAGCCATAGATGAAGATGTAGACACATTCTCCGAGACATACAATCTATTGTGAACTTTACCCCCACCGATCGTTTGACCGGTCGGTATGGTCTGAAACACATAATAAGATGGAAAAAAATTTTAAGAACCATTTAGAGACTCGGTAAGACGCTTAACAGGTAAAAACTTTGAGGAAAATGACGGAACATGCAATATAGAGTTCAAGAATAATTTAAGAGAACAATGAATAGAACCCTTCCGAATAATAGGTGAAGGGGATCCATCTACAACCCGAACGGTATCATATTCGGATACATATGAGCTAAACAAGCTAGAAGAATGTGTCATAGGATCAGAAGCACATGAATCAATGGCCAATGAGCTAGAAGTTAATGTGGAAGACTATGCGGATATTAATGCAGAAGTCATACCTAAGTGAGCAAAGTGCGAAGAAGTGGAAGGATTAGATGTGGAAGAAGTGGATAGCAAGTTGCGAAGTGCGGTCATGATCTCAGCAGAGGTCAATTGTGTTGCTGCTACTACTGGTGCTACTGCTGGAGTCATATCCATACCAGGTGTTTCAACTGAAGCTGAAAGGTAAGCCCTTTACTGACGATTCCCCCCTCATTCACGGCCACGACCGCGACCACGAAGGTGTGGATGAAGTAAGAAGCACCTTCCCGAGTGTGTCCCAGTCTCTGGCAATGATCACACACAAGTGAACTCCTATTAGCAAGGGAGGATGCTACTGCAGCCGAAGGATTGGCATTAAGGGCAAAACGGTCAGTCGGTTCTGGATACGATGTCGTCGAGTTTCCTCCCCCAAAATACGAGAATTTGCAACCAGAACATCAGGGAGTGACCCTCCCAGTCAACTCAGCATTGAGTGGATCATAATAGCTATCAAGACCACCAAGAAAGTCGATCATCCCATCTTCATCGCCTATCCTATGGGCATCTATTGGACATTCTGCTTTAAAGACGGAATAATGGTCTAACTCAGTCCATAAACCAGTAAGCTTGGAGTAGTACTCAGCCAGAGATGTGCCGTCTTAAACTGTCCGTTTGAGTTTCAATCTTATTCCATAGACCTCAGAATAAATCCCAAAATGGGAGTATGTTTCTTCTACCGAACTCCAAATTTAACAGAGCGGTTTTATGAAAAAGATAACTCTTCCGAATATTAGGTTCCATTGAGTTATAAAGACATGTCTAGACAATGGCATTGTCCGATACCCAATCATCAAATTTTGGGTCTGTTTCCTCAGATTGTTTGGAGCTCCCAGTAATCAATCGTTGCATCCTATTAGCTTGAATAGAAAGTAAGCAAGCTTCCGACCATGCTAAATAGTTTGTATCATCCAATTTCACATAACTAATCATGAGCGTGGAGTTGAAAATGAGCTCCTCTACTAGTTTCATTGGAAATAGTCTTAACTTCTTCAGCCATGATAACTTCACCCGGAAACACTCTCAAAAACAAACCAAATAGCAATCGGAAAGGAGCTCTCTTGAGCCAAATGAGAAGGAAACCAAAGACTAATCGAATCACCAACCTCAGATCTGATAACCCATGAAAAAACCCGCAAGGGAACAGGTTCTCTACGCAGCCTAGAAAACCTAGAAAACCAAGTCTGATCAACACACCTCCACCATATTCAGACTCGTCCGAATTTTTCCTGCAAACCCTGAAAAATCTCGCCGGAAAAGCAAGCAACACGCCGACGGAGGGTGGCGCCAGCCGCTGGAGCTCTGGCAACGGCAGCGTCACGTTGCGGCTCCGATGGACCTCAAAAAATCACGGCAGGTTCAGTTTTCTTCTACGCACACAGTAGTAGTCTCAGATTTCTTTGGGTCTCGCTCTAACCCGACGCTCTCATACCAAGTCAAATTTGGTAAAAAGAGAGAACCGGGAAAGAGAAGAAACAGATTTGTATTCTTCTATATGAAAACGGGTACACTTTACAACCATTACTTATACCATTACCCATATCTACATTTTACACTAAGCCCCTTAGATATAAAAGCTATACAATAATGGCCCATTATTACCATTACTTCTAACACAAGTTAAATCTTTGTGACGTCAATTCCATCAATTAATAAGACGGACACTAGCAGATTGTGCTATAGCTATGAGTAGGAAAAGGATGATCAGACAAACTTATGAAAGTATGGAACCACTAAAAATGTGGATGTGCTGGTCGTTGAGGTCACCAAGCCCTTTGGATACATAAAGTTAAATTATAAGCCAGATGAAAGTCATGTTGTGACAGAGAAAAGGTATGCTAATATATGAGATGTGAAACGGTGAAATCAAAAAGCCACTCTCTCCTTTCCTTTGAAATGTATAAGTAAGCCCTCTTTCAATCAACTGAAAGCCTATAACCAAACTGAGATACTCTACCCTTGATCAAGATCCTACAAACCGTTGCAACTCTATATCGAAACATCCAAATATGAAAAATGGAAGTATGATAAAGAAGATTAATTGTTTTGGGGGGAGGTGGGATGGGAGGAGGAACCACAAAGAAATGAAAGCATAGCATGTACTCATTCAGATACCATCATAGTACAGAAAGAGGTTGTTATGCAATAGCAAGTAATTCACATAACTAATCCATAAAATTAGAAAAATCAGATGTCAATTGAGAGGGAAAATAAACTAATCATGTAAATGAAACAGAATATTGAAACCCAAGACGACGCACCGTGATTGATAAGACTCGTTAAAGCTAGACATCAGATATTCACTCATGGAGAGTAAGACTGGTCCCAAACTTGGCCCTGCTGCCTCAATAGCATCACTTAAAGCCTTATCTGAATCAGGGAATCTGTATGTGCTCTCTTCAAATCTTTGTATCCAACCCCCTTGTAGGTAGTGTTCAACCTACCACAACAATATTGTACCAGGTCTAAGAATCAAAATATGAAAGCAAAAGTAAGCTAGAGAAATTAAGAACAAACCTCTTGTGAGATAGGCAATGATAGATCAAAAGGAATAGGCCCACCACCACCATAACCGCTCAATAAAGGATTAAAATGTGATGTTGTGAAGGTTACGGATAGCTGATCAGGATGTGGCTTAAGCTTGAGAAAGAAAAGACCAATGAACAAGAAGACAGCAGGAATCAACAGCTGGAAAATAATTGTCTTCCTATCTCGTCGAGCAGATATTGCTCGTTTTATAAATAATGCTTTAGAGTGTTTCCAAAATGTCGATCTTGTGACAACTGATGAGCAACAACATCGCATGCTTACAAAACTAATGAAACTCAGGACTGCAGAGAAGGAAATAGCAAACGCTTTCCCCACTATGGATAAAACTAGTCCAATGGTCATCGCATAGTTTCCAAATAGTTTGGAATGGAATTTTTTTTTCGAACCACGGTTAATGCTTGCATCGCACATTTCAGAAGTAGGAATTACAGCAGAACTTTTATCCTCCTCATACTCCTCTTCAATGAGGTCGCATCCTGCAACTCTTAAAAATACTTCCTCTAGAGTCGTAACAGAGATGCCATAACTCTCAATTCCAAGAAAGCATCCATCCTTAAGATTTGGGCTTTCAGAACAAGCTGATCTTGTCATGCAGCATTCTATTTCCCTAAACATGCTTTCAAAGGAAGCTGAAGATGAAAGAGGAAGCTTGAAGGAAATTTCAGTGCCAACCTGTAGCAAGTATTGATAAGTTAGGAAGTAGAGACATGAATAGCATCACTAAGGCATGTTGAATAACAGCATTATCATTTTGGATTTATACACAATTAATTAGAGAAGAAAAATATTACTCCCTCCGTTCCTGGCAAAGAGTCAATGTGTGAAAGTTAATTTTGTAATTTTAGCACTTTATATCTTTTATAAATTATAATTTTTTTTACAACATGAGAGAAAACAACCATGTTTTCAATATAAAAGAAAAAAATTGGGAAAAATAATAAATATTTATAGCTTAAGTTTTGAAAGTGGACTCTTTGAAAGAAACGTCCCAAAATGGAATAGAGGACTCTTTGCCCGGAACAGAGGGAGTATATGTCAAAACTGGCCAGTTGCGCTACTTCAAACCTGCCATCATTTTCATACATGTAATAAAATTTGAGAAGATAATAGATCAGTGAAATACTTCGCTCACGCATATTGCCAATGGAACATGACGGTAAACAATATCAGCGGCTACGGATGCACCAGGAGCAGACTGAAAATGAATAATGACATCTAAATACATAACAAAGTAGACCATAGTTCCACAAAGAATGACAGTGAAGAACACTGGAAAGTGAACGAATTGGAATCAAAACATACCTTCACCAATGTAAGAGTATAACCAACCCCATGCTGGTGCTTCAAGAAGAGGGAACTGTTAGAAAAAAGACATATACCGATTACTGCAATGGTCATAAGTACTCTCCACAAGAAAATTGTTAATTGTTAATTCTTGTTTCTCCGTATCATTCTTTTGTCAGCCAGGGCTCACTATTTGGGGTAAGAGGTGAGGACTCCGGAGGAAGGTTTAGATATTGATGTTTGTGAAACTGCCAAAATAGTATATCCCTCTCTGCTTTTGGAATTGCAAAATACTGAGTATGAAAACAAAGCACAAAAAACCAAAAAATAAAGACAGCATTGGCAGTTCTTAAAGAAAGAGAACCATCATCTGGGTTGGGGGGGGGGGAGGGGGGAAGAAAAAACCTTCCACAGCATTTTAAAGAACCATTAGCCATGATAGCTATCCTATCTCCTAGTACATCAGCTTCATCCATAGAGTGTGTTGTAAGTAGTATTATCCGGCCCTTCTTTTTTCTTTTTATCAGCTGCCACGTCAGCCGCATTGAATATGGATCCATTCCACTAGTTGGTTCATCGAGTATAATAACCTTGAATTAAAAAACTTGCATCAAATTCCCATGAACAGGATGTTTCATACACAAATTATCTTAAACTTGTGCTCACCTTACTGTTTCCTATGAGTGCAATTCCAAGGGACAACTTCCTTTTCATGCCTCCAGAAAGAGCACTTACAACAGTATTAAGTTTATCTGCCAATCCCACCTAAGTAGTGTGTCCGAAGAAGGAAAAAGAAACATTAACAAGAATCGGCGTGAATTCTGGGCAAACAAGCATAATAGTTTCCAAGTCAAGCACGTGAAGAAGGAAGAGATGGAGCAACGGCAGACACTTGGTGGGGACTGTTGAAAGTACGAGTACACATGGATGGGGTGTTTAACAACAGATTGTCCCAGGAATATGACTTCAAAGAAATTACAGTAGGTTTTAATGCAGAAACTTATGAGATTAGTATTAACCAAATGACAGGGCCATGAAAACTTACAGTCCAATATCACAAGAAATTCTTGTCTTTGTATAGGAAATTGACTACCCAGTGCAGGAGTCCATTTACAGAGTTTTGATACAGGACAGTGTTCTTAAGTAATATAACATTCTTTACCAAGTAAATAGGAGCATCGATAATAAGCAGAAGATTTTGCTAGAGTATTTGGTACCAGAAGACTTGATTGAGAACGAAGAGCGGTTCACTTGTAACACAGTACAGATGCAGACACAAATATTATATAACTATATCATCACCTAAGACTGTCTAATTGCAGAATGAAGTTACTACTCCTGGAGAAACAAGTTCTGGAGCCAGCCACACAACAAAGTGATGGCCTAAAGGTTAAGAGTGGTCATGAAGGCAGGTATCCCAAGGGCTGAAGGGTTTCAAACCAAATAAAAAGTTGCTGGTCGGAAAATTCACAATTACACTTTATCATAAAGAGTATGCTAGGTAGACATGAAAAGGCTGAAACAGGAAGAAAGATTAGGCAACTAACTTCATCAGCCATCTCAGTCACAATGCTCTCCAGAGAGTCCTCATTCACTCCCTTTATATCAGCAAAAATTTCCAAATGCTCTTTCACCTAAATACAGTATATTATGATAACAAATTAGGAGCTATAAGAGAAGTTCTGAGAAATCTTTATTTTCAGCAATCTACAATAAGAAACAAAAGGTTGTTGGAACAAAAATAAAAGGCTAGAACAAAATAAAGGTCTAATTGAAAAGATCTGGCCTATGATCAAACAGATTTGGCTGGAAATCACCTGATCTTGGCCGGATTGATGTAAGTTGATCGAACAGGACCGCTCCTCTCTTGGACAGAAAAGTTCATATCTCCCCTGAGCTCACTCTCTACGCCTTTCGCCTCTTGTTGAAGGCTTCGTAGGTATGCCTTCACCAAAAAACAAAAGCCCTCAACTGGCTGGGCTTCATGAGGCGAAGAATCCTTGTGAGGGGTAGAAAGCCGAAGCTTTTGCCCGCCTTCAACAACTATGCCTCCCAAGCCACCAAATGATCTTTAGTACCCCACCCCCATCCCCACACCAAAAAACCATCGCATAATCCCCTCGATACGCTTCGTCACCCCCATAGGTAACTAGAAGAGAGACAAATAACTGATTCGGATGCTGGAGAGGCATGACTCAATCAAAGGAGCCCCTCTCCTGGGGAAAAGTACGCACTTCTCCAACCCTCTTACCGCTTACACATTTGACATGGCGTGGTCCCAAAATCTAGCAGCGAGAGGTCCCAATGAAACTAGGAGAGGAGCTCATCTTCATTCAGCCCTCGTAATCAGTTCCGTGAAATTGGAAGATACGAACTATCTAGCGTGGTCGGAAGCTTGCTTACTCTCCATTCAAGCTACTAGGATGAAGCCGTTTATTACTGGAAGCTCCAAACGACCCAAGGAGACCGACCCCAAACTGGATGATTGTGCATTGGACAATGCCATGGTCAAGACATGGCTTTATAACTCAATGGAACCAAATATTCGGAGTAGTTATCTTTTTCTCGAAACCCCCCTCATGAAATTTGGAGTTCGGTAAAGGAAACATACTCACATTCTGAATTGTTCCAAGGTGTATGAAATCAGGTTGAAACTCAGAGATAGTCCAGGATCTCAGGTCTTTGGCTGTGTACTACTCTGAGCTTACAAATTTGTGGACTTAATTGGACCATAATAACGTCTTTAGAACAAAAGGTTCAAAAGATGCACATGTCTATCAGAGGACAGTCGATGAAGCTCGGGTGATTGACTTTCTTGTTGGTGTTAATAGCTATTATGATGCACTCAAGGGTGAGTTGACTGGGAGTGGGACTCCCAGATATTCGGGCCGCACATTCTCTTATTTTGGGGGAGAAAACTTGATGACACGCTATGGGTTCTCGTTTGGCTGTTCTTATTGCCACCCCTCCGGCTGCAGCAACATCCTCCCTCATTGATAGAAGCTCACTTATTTAATCATTGCTAGAGACCATGGCATAAGGGAGCTCTTAACTCTCCCTGTTGACAAGAAAATTGTTGGATGCAAGTGGGCATTCAATGTGAAATATAGGCCAGATCAGTTGAAAGGTATAAGGCGAGGCTTGTTGCGAAGAGATACACACCAACTTATGGGATTATCTATCGGGAGACTTTTGCTCCTGTCACCAAAATGAACTATGTTCGCATCCTAATTTCTTGGGCCAAATTTAGAATGGAATCTTCAGCAACTTGATGTGAAGAATGCCTTTTTGCATGGAAACTTAGAGGAAGAAGTGTATATGGATGTTTCTCCTAGCTTCTCGTCACATATTACTAAGGGAAGGTGTGTAAGCTCAAGAAATCTTTGTGTGGGCTGAAACAATCTCCTAAGGCATGGTTTCGGAGTTTTCACGTTGCTATGATAAAATTCGGGTTCAAGCAGATCATATACTGTTTATTAAGAGACAAGGGGGTAAAATTACATATCATTGTGACAAGGGGGTTATGAGGATGAGATTAAATCAATCAATCAACAATTGTCTACTGAGTTTGAGGTTAAAGATTTGGGTCCATTACGTTACTTCCTTGGAATTGAGGCAGTTATATCATCTCATAGGATCTTTCTCTCTCAAAGAAAGTATGTTCGCGATCTCCTATATGTGGCTAATCATAAGCTTTTTGGAGGTGTTCGCACTAAGGCGGAAAAGCAGAGATACCAATGGTTAGTTGGAGACTTATATATCTTGCTCATACTAGACCTGCCATCGCATATGTTGGCAGCGTTATGAGCCAATACATGCATGATCCTTGTGAGCCTCGCATGAATGCAGTTTATCGCATTTTGAGATACTTGAAGGCTACACCGGATAAGGGTTTGTTGTTTGAACCTCACACTCCTCTCAATGTTCAAGGATATACTAATTCAGATTGTACTGGGTCCTTGGATGATAGGCGTTCCACTTCTCGATATTGTACCTTTGTTGGAGGTTACTTGGTAACGTGGCGCAGTAAAAAAAAAACGGTAGTATGCCGAGGTAGAGTATAGAGCTATGGCTATTGGTGTTGGTGAACTCTTGTGGACTCGATATCTTCTTGTAGAACTGGGGTTTTCACCAACCGGTCGTGTGAAGTTGTTTTGTGACAACAATGCAGCTATTTGCATCGCTCATGATCCGATTCAACATGACCAAACCATGATAGACCGACACTTCGTCAAGGAAAAGATTTCTATTGATCTGCTTTGTATCCCTTCTGTAATACCGGAGATCAATTAGCCAATGTCTTAACTAAGGGTCATAGAAGTAGAGATTTTATTCCCATTATAGGCAAGTTAGGCATGAGAAATATCTTCGCTCCAACTTCAGCGGGAGTATCAGGAATAATAGGAGCAATGGGCCAATATTGTCTAAATTTGTATTCTAGGGGTGCTTAGTGTAACATGTATATACGGTAGAAATAGGATTGTAATGTTCTCCTATCATAATATCAGAAAATTATTCCAGCTCTCTCTCTCTCTCTCTCTCTCTCTCTCTCTCTCTCTCTCTCTCTCTCTCTGGGCCAAATCTAACTACCTCTTAATTCAACAGTGATGTACTGTTCCAGTCAATCCATTCACCCCCCCCCCCCAAAACAGTGAGATAATAGTGACAAAACAACCAAAAGATTGGCAAGAAAAAACATAACTACTAAGCATAAGTTTGTGGGCAAGCAGGTAGAAATTAGCTTACAGTTAACTCCAGGAAAAGGATGTCATATTGGGGGCACACACCCAAATTCTTCCGTATATCATCCTGCGGAAAGATGAGAAAGATTGTGCATTTGAAATAAATCCACCGGTTAACAAGCTCAGGACATAAATGAGTCAGCTAATATCTAACTCAAAGCATTATATAAACATTTACTAGAGGTATAGTCTCACTCTCACTGCAGTAGGTCTGGCATGGGTATACAAGGCAACAAAGAAAACAAGCTGAAATCAGAACTCAGCAGTGAAACTGAATAAAACACCCCAACCAACCACTAAAAGCATAAAGCAGCCCATTACAACAACAACAACAAGAAAAAACTTGTCATTTGGCAAAGGAGTAAATTAACTGATAGCTCTAGTGGGGTATTCTTGAAACAATGAGCATGGGTACATGATCATCGTATGTGATATATAGGAGGAAAATACCCAAAGGCAATAACGAACTATGGCGCACAGAATCTCTTTATCACCTTTAAAAAGTTTTACACACCAAAGAATAGAAAACAACCAAATAGTATGTTAGAGCAAATCTTTTTGACAAGCATGAAATAATACAGTTGTACTCTAAAAAACCACCTGAAAACAAGATTACCATGTCGGTTAAAATATTCTTTCCAAAAACCAAGGCATCTCCAGAAGTGGGAGGAAGAAGGCCAACAAGCATAGATATTGTCGTGCTTTTCCCAGCTCCATTATGACCTACAAATTAATATGAGAAATCGATACATAAAAATCCAAGTCAATAAGAGTTATGGAAGCTCAACTAAAAGTTAAGAGAACCATTGAACAGCATTTTATCAAAAACCAACAAATGAAGCAGCTCTTCGGAATTCACCCTGAGCACGGATGGGTCGAGTCGCAATGGTTTATGCTCGGGTGGAGGAGTAATTTGGGATAATAATGGGGTTTTTCTCGCGGCATACTCACATTTCTACGGAGAGAGAACTAACATGAAAGGTGAATTCCTTGTGTCACAAGATGGTCTTTACTTGTGTCGGGAGCTTGGACTGGAAACAGTGCAAACGGATTCTTTGGTGGCTGTTAAGGTGCTGAAGGGACCCCCATGGAATCTATGAATTACGGATTATGAAAATGCTCCTTAGATGTTTCAGTCTTATACATGTCTTCAGAGAAGGAAATACATTGGCGGACAGGCTAGCTTTTGAGGCTCACGACCAATGAAGGGAAGCATTACTTTAATTCTGAAGAGAAGCTGAGCAGAGCTGCCCGGATTTTTCTTGCTCAGGATCGATATGGAGTCTACAGTTTCAGGACTTAATTTGGCCGCTTTCGTGCCTAGGTATTTAGCTTGCTTAGGTGTTTCTTTTCTAGCATAGGGTTCTATGTACTTTTATCTTAGAGGTAAGGTGTCACTTGATAGTCCCCCTCCTTGTACTTCTTATTTCAATTATTAATAAAACCGGGTATCCATCCCTGCCATGCCGCTCTGGTTCTTTAAAAAAAATAGTCAAAAGGACTGAATCTCTTACGCCCAAGAGCGGGTATGCCCGAGTTTAAAGTTCTTTTTATTCCAAAGGTACAATCCTATGCAAACTACATAGAATTACCCAAAACACATGTTACAAATCAACCCAACTAAGCCTTTATATCGAGTCTGTTAGTCAGCTACCAACATGAATCCTTTTTCACCATTGAGTTTGATCTGCGTAAATCCTTTTTCCGCAGCTCAATTTGCTCCAATGCTAAGCTAGTTTGTTTCAGAGTGGGATTTCCCTCGTGAAACTCTAGTTAGTATCTCTACCCCATTGTTCAACAGTAGAGTAGTTGTGCATTAGGATTGGATGAGAACTGGCACAGATTGATTACTTCTGATTTTTATTTAGTGGAACTGTCTTTCCCTGAGGCTTGAGGTCCAGTTTCCAATCATCTAGAGGTTATGTTTTGAGTTGCTTTCCTGAGGATTGAATTTCCTTGTGCCTTTCCTGTACCAGGTATTATAGTTGCTTGAAAGTTCCCTTTACTAGGGCTTATTTGTCTGGTCCAGTGCTTTTGCCTATGAGTCCGTTTTAAAGCTATCTGATCATCGCCATTATCTTACTTGAAACCTATGCCCGGCCCAAGACCATTGCTAGCCACGACTACTCCGTCTTTCTTTCAGGAAGTTGCAGTTCTAGTTGTCTCTGGGAGGTCCACTATAATAGGAAGTTTTGGACTACTTTTTATTACATAAGACTCCTTTTATTCAATATGCTTGCTTTGGAGGAAATACCAGAATTTTTCCCCAACGAAAATACGCTTTCTTCCCCGGACTAAGGAAAAACAATATAAAGTAAGAGTCTTACCAACTCTTTCAATTAAAGAAGTGTCGGGAGAAGAAAGTTCTAAACAATCCTTCTTCCTCGCTCCAATCTAGTACAGGGGCTTCGATGCCATTTGTATAGGTTGGGTTGCTGGATACGGAATCCTCGTAGTAGGCTGGACCAAGATCCAGCCGAGAGAGAGTATTCTTAGAAGCAAAAGGGAGGTCGTAGAGCCGGAACGCTTCGCCTTTCTTATCTTCTTCCCGCCCTAGGAGTTGGAGTAGCACAAAAAGAGAGATTAGCATGTTAGACCATAAACCAGTAACACCTTCCTCGTTGGGGCTCCATGCACTGCGAAACAGCTAACGCGACGGAAAACCAGCTACTAGTTACAAAGTGAAGATAAGGTATTGTGAGGGCTATCACAGTCAGGTGCGAAGTAATTAGCCCTATTTGTTTGTAAGTCGCCCTATTCCTAGTTGGCTTGATGAGCGCAGATGAGGAAATGGGAGCAAGAAAACCAAGAATCTCTTTCTTGCCCTTCCACTTGAGGGGTAAAGAGAAGCCCTTTTGCTACTGAGAAAGCAAACGGTCAGTGCGAAAGTTCAAGAATTAGCCGAGCGTTAGCGAAGCTAGATTTTCATTACGAGGCGCCTCGAGTTAGCGAAGCGCTGTAGTAGGGCCGAAGCCTTACTAAGAAGGATTATATAATGCTGAGCCAAGCACGCTCCGCCTTATCTATAAAGCAGTCAACTGACTTCTGAAATTCGTTAGCTTAATCTATGTATAGAAAGCCCTATAATGGGAAACTACCACGTTAGTTTTGGAGAGAGATGGACCGGGTATATAATACAGGGAGCAGCTCCAAGCTTTTTTCTTTCAATGGCCGGCCAAATGACTACAGGATCAACGGTCTACTCTACCTCAATTCACCATTCCGAACCTTATACAGAAGGTTTTTCCGTACCAGCTTATTCTACCTATACCGCAGTTGAAGCACCTAAAGGAGAATTTAGTGTCTTTATGGTCAGTAATGGAAGCAATCGTTCCTACAGTCGTAAAATAAGAGCATCTGGCTCTGCCCATTCACATGGACTCGAGTCTATGTCCAAACATCACATGCTAGCAGATGTGGTCACCATCGTAGGTACTCAAGATATTGTGTGGAGAGGTGAATAGATAGGACTAGTACTTTCTCGATCAGGACCAACGCTTCTTATTGCGAGCCAAAAACCTTGATAGATTGCCCTTCCCCTTCTATCCTCAGTACTAGAGAGAAAAAATTCATAGGACCGAAATGGAGATCAACGCATTCTCTTTCTACGATAGTCCACTTCAGGTTTGATCTTCCCCTACCTCTAAGCTGGTTAATAATAAATTATACCATCAGACTTCCGAACCCACACTGTAAGTGTAACGCCCCGTGAACCAATTAATAAAATAATATAAATATTCATTATTATATTCTATGGTATTTACGAGTTATGGGAATATTTGGTGTTGCGATATAATATTTATACTTGTTAATTAAAATAATTAGTTAAAAGGAATTTCGGAAATGGAATGGAAAAT
>JAOTQG010014638.1:0-15862 GCA_025631175.1 Iris virginica
TTAATATAGAAAATCTAAACTTCATTATTTAAAGTTATGTCACAAAAAATAACATACCACTTGCCATAAAAAATCCGCTTTCATATGCCATGACTCCTATAATTTTTATAATAAGGGCAATTATTTCGAAATATTGCATCCAAATTTAAACCACTCAGTCCCAAAGGACA
Organism: Iris virginica; assembly: GCA_025631175.1. Taxonomy (NCBI): domain Eukaryota; kingdom Viridiplantae; phylum Streptophyta; class Magnoliopsida; order Asparagales; family Iridaceae; genus Iris; species Iris virginica. The sequence goes on from JAOTQG010014638.1 coordinate 171, forward strand.
TGTCCATACTCTCATTAGTTGAGTCAATTGAAAAGTGGCCCAATAACCCACGAAACTTAAATTATTTTATATACTATTATTTCCCTTTAAAATTTAAATAATAAATTAAGAACACGTTATCTTATAACAAGGTGGGATAAATTTACGTATGTTCAGATCAGGAATACGATATCGTGCGATATTTGATTTTAATATTTGATACGTAAAGTGAAAAAGTAGGAGAGAAATAGAAAGAAAATGGTGGGACCTATAATATGTAAAGTAAAAAAGTAAGAGAGAGAGAAATAAAATGATATGACTTCAAATATCAAATATCAAAAAAATCAGATTCATGATTTAAACAGTAGTAATTTGTTTTCTATATTTCATTTGGCACAATATTTTGAAAATACGGTTTGCAATCTAAATACATGCCAACCGGGAAAAATGATCCTCAGATTAAAGAAAGGGGATGTGCTTTAGCTGTATCTGTAAACTAATTTACCAAAAGCTTCATTATTAGCATCTTCCCCACTGCACAACCAAATGCCCGGATATCTTCAAATTTCGTACCTTCAGAAGTGGATCAAGGCTTTAGGAGTTGAGAAGGTACACTCAGCCCAACCGCAATGAGGAAGCCATAATATTTGCACTTTCTGAAAGTGCTTCACCAGATTTTAAGCACTGCACAGCACTAGATTACCACATTTTGTGGCCCATTAAGCACAAACGCAGAGCATTAGCATGCACAGTCGACGCCAAGGACATAAGTAGTTCACGACTAGATATCTGCATACATGTACTACACAGCCAACTCAAATTTGCACCAACTCAATTAACAGATGAATATGAAATAACATCCGGTCTTATTATTACACATCAGTATCAAGCCAAGGACTGCAAGGAAAAAACGCCAAGAGGACAAAACACTCCCCACATCATGTTATGCTTTTCCGCATGATTTCATCATCTCCGCATATGCTAGTTGAATAACTAAGTGCATTTCTGCTATAGAAACACTAATGTCTACAAAAACAGCTCCTCTCCACTCCATTATAACCATGATCAGTTCTTGGCTCTAACAGAGTTGTTCTCCTTGATCCTGGCTCGATTATCCAATTTGACAAACCGTTTGAGGTCTTCGTAAGGGAGGTCTTCTGTCTTCGTCCTTCTTAGTTCACTCAAAGCTGGCTTTTTATCAAGCAAGTGCCACAGCCAATCAGGGTATTCAGAGTCCGGCAGTAATTTCGGATCCGTGCCCTCCTTCAGGATATTGCCACCTACCAAAGTAGTGGACTTGATTTCTTTGCTCAAACTCGATACCTTTGGACCATCTGCAGCTGCACCCCCCTTGGCACCCTTCTTTTTAGCTCCAGCAGCAAATGTCCTGCAGCCCGATACCCCTCCAAAAACCTCCTTTGTTATTGTAAGACCTCTCAACGATTTGATGCAGTTTGTTGCCATGTCAGGTTCCTGCAATATCAATGATAATAATACCTGTAAGAAATTCAAGCAGTTTACAATGTAACCCTTCCCACGCCCTTCGGAGTCAAAAAAAGAAAGTTATTTTACTCCCTCCTTCCCCAAAAAATAGTTTACCTTTCTTTATTTGTTCGTCCCTAAAAAATAGTCCCATTTCTAGAAGTAGCAAAATTCTTGGTGTAATTTCAGAATGCATGTATTGTTCTTGCCTTAAACTACGTGCAATGGACCATTTTTTGGGACGGAGGAAGTAATATGTATTCGCTCGAGTCTCGATTATATCTGATATGTTCTTGATTTCAATTCTCCTACCATCAACCATAGAACAGGAACGGTTTTTCCCCAAGGTATTGTTCGTGAATCTTTTACAATGATTATGAATCTCCATTTATCTTCCTCCGGAGGACGCTCAATTTGATATCGTCCGATGGCATGTGTTGAGGAAATCAAAATTCGGATCATGAATATTGTTAAATTCCACATTTGGAGGTTGTTCCAATTTTGTGGCGCAGTGACGAATTTGCTAGTTTGTATAGCTCGCATTGTTCAATACAAGTTTCGACATGCTTGTCCAAGAGTGAAACACTCTTTCCAATCACCCAGTTCATATAATTTTAGTACGAAAGACTCTGATGCATTAAGTTTTCTAAAATTTCAATCGATTTTAACCAAGGTCAATCTTATCTATTACCGAATATTGTTGTGTTTCTCGAATAAGTCCAAGGCGGCTCTACATGCCATCACTCTATAGTTGCTATTGCAGGACCAGCATGAGATGGCCGGCTCGTTGTACCTCATGCTATGAGATTGGACCATTTAGGGTTCTAGTTGGAGACTGATGGTTGGATATTGCCGTGTGGATCATTAAAGTGATGGCACGTGGCATAGCAGTATTTGCCTGAAGACGGGTTCCATTCGATTCTTTTCCTTGCCAACTTTGATAGGCATATTCTTCCATTATTCCCAGATTTAATCCGGACCTTGCTCTAGAAAGCCTAGTCTCGGAATACCGGAAGAGTATGCCTATTAAGTTGGCGAGGAAAATAATCAAATGGAACCAATTTTCTGATGTCAAGTGCCATCACTAAAATGGTTCACACGACAAGATCAAAACATCGGCCTCCAACTAGAAGTCTAAATGGTCCAATCTCGTAATATGAGGTATAATGAGAAAGTCATTCATCTCCTAATCTCCTACTGTAGTGGTGTGGTATATGACTATAGCGACTGCGGAGTAATATGACATGTAAAGCGGAGTTGGACCTATTCGAGAAACACAACAATATTATGTCTCAAGTATAAACTTGCTTGAAACCGATAGAAAACTTACTGCACCGAAGTCTTTTGTACTAAAAGTATATGACCTGGGTGGTGAGGGAGGATGTTTCACTCTTAAACAAGCGCAACATGTGGAAACTTGTAATTGAACAATGTGAAATGTACAAAGGAAAAAATGTCACTACGCCACAAATTAGAAGAACCTCCAAATGTGGAAGTTAACAATATTTATGATCCAAATTGAGATTTCAGCAACACATCAATGTATCAAATTGACCGTCATGTGGAGGAAGATGAAAGATCAATGATAAATGGAGATTCATAAGCATTGTAAAAAGATTCATGAGGGACAATACCTTGGGGAAAGACTATTCCTATTCTATAATTAAGGGAATGACCTTTTGCTTTTATGTTCTCCTTTTTCCAATATACAAGCCTCACCGATTCATGTCTGATATATGAATAGCTTCTAATCTCTTAATACCAAAAAAATTATCAAATAATAGCTCCCTCCATTTCGAGCAAAGAGTTCATTATCTCATCTTGAGACATTTATTCAAAGAGTTCAACTTTCAAAAATTATGCTATAAATATTGTCTTTTTCTCTAGTTTTTCGATCATATTCAAAATATGATACTTTTATCACATATACAAGAATATAATATGTAAAAGTTATAAAAATTTAAGTACAAAATTTTAAAAAAATTGACTTTCAAACATAAGCTCTTTGTTCGAACACAGAGGGAGTTCTCTATATGCGTGAGATTTTTATATATTTGTTTATTTCATCTTACAAAGCTATTGTAAAATACCAGAAACACATTTCTAGGTGATTTTGTTTTATTTAATTAAAGGTTGGAGGGGATATAGGCATAACCCCAACCCTTAATATTTTTTACTAAGTAGAGCTTACAAATGTAATAGAGATGGCTTACGGAGTTATGGTCCAAAGCAACTAGAGATGACTTAAAGCCCAAAGCAACAAGGAGGGTTTGAAGCACAAAGAAAGTACGGGGAGATATCTTCTAAAAGAAAAATAGTTTTTCTACATGGGCAGTATTATTTGATTCATGTATTCCATCCTGTTCTGCAATGTTGAGTATCCTCTTTCTTAGTAAGCTTTTCCCAAGCTCACCCCCTACAATTTTAGATTTCGCAGTTGACTTCGGATCAAGGATCGAGATGATGGTTTGAGTTTAGAGTGCATTTTGATTGTCCGAAGGCTATGGGAGATAGTTTCATCTCAGATTTTGATTCAAGAGATGTGTAATTGATTTATGATTCATGAAAAGTTAGTTATTTTGGAGGAAATTATATTTATTTTGGTATTATTGTTTACGATCGTGATATTATTAAGTTTTAATTTTTGGGTGTTACAGTATCGTATGTGGTTTGCGCATCTTGTGCTTGCCACATTAAAAAACCACGCAACAGACTTCAATCCAAAATGTGAAGATCAATGCATTTCTCTTCAACCTACGTTTCGGTGTTGTTAGACTAAGTCGGATCATTTCCTGCCAATTCCACCGTCTAAATTAATACAAGTGGCATGACTTCAATCCCAAAGCATGCAAATTCAATACATAATTATATGTGCTTATACAATCCAACATTTTTGCAAGTCAAACAAGAAACACTCGAACGATGAACAAAATGTCCACAACTTTTGACATAGAAGATTAAGTCAAGGACTTTGATCCCGCAAATTAAACTGTTGTAATTATAATTAAAAAAAAAAGCATAAATCAAATACTGGATCAATTAATATGTGTTGGCACTATAAGGAGTACAAATCAATTCTAGTGTTAAAACATTTCAACATCCAAATAAATGTACGCGATCTATTTAAATGTATTAGAGATATGAAAAGCATAAATCAGCTCTATTAACTGTTCAGTAAAAGATTTAAACAAACACAAAATAATTACACATACAAAGAAATCATTCTATTTTCTGTAACACACCTGACTTGTGCTTACAATTTTCTATAAATCCTTTTACCCATTTCACTAAAACCATGCCGATTCGGTACTTAAGTAAAACTTTTCAATGATCAATAGAGTGAGAACATACCTTCAGCCGAAAACGGAGGAAGAAGAGGGATGGCGTGAGGGCAACCAGCTGCGGCCTTCTTTCAAGCAAGCAGCAGCGCCGGCTGTGAAGAGGAATGAAACTCGAATTAGTTAAGGAGAGAGAAGGAAGAGAAAGAGAGAGTAGTTAAAAACATACCTTTTTCGTTTAAATGGCGGATGAAGAGGGAGGAGGTTAGGTTAGCAGCAGCGACCACGACTGTCAACAACGAAACAGACAGCAGGAAAGAGGAGAGGTTTCGGGGGAGAGACCTGCCTGCGCTTATTGATTTGGGTTAAAGGTTAATTTGGTCATAAAAATAATTTTAACAAAGATTAATACGATCATTATTTATAAAATGATATAAATTATGATTTTCATTATTCATGATATTAATGTTTATTTTTTTTAAAAAAAAAAAAGAAAGTGACCCTCTTATTTAGGAGTATTTAAGTTTTTGGTATAATTTTCTAATTATACACAGTAAAAAGAAAACCGTTAATTTTGATTGATAGCGTGCTCAACTTACTCACACCCGTTATTAGTAATAATTATGATTTAATACTCCACCCGTTTTAGAATAAATAACCTTTTAAAAAATAATTTCAACATAATTACTATCCTAAAAAATTTCAACTTTTATTTTTCTAAATTATCCCCCTTTCTCTTAAATCTATTCACGACCATTAATTATATTTACCTCTTTAAAAAGAGATTATTTAAAAAAGAATAATTTTTTAAATATGTATGTACGAATTAAAAAAAATTATTTTAATTATTTTTTGTAGAACGGGATGAGTATATTAGTTACGACCAATTTATTAAAATGGTGTAGAAATTGTTAAAGGTTGGCACCAGCTCTTTGACTTTTTATTTTCCTAACTTTTCAATTTCATAATTCCTTCATTTGTTTTAATGATCCTGAAAGTGATATTATTTTCTCACAATATATTATTATCATGAACAATTCAAACAAAACGAAGAGATTCTTGTGCAAATTGTTTTGATAGATTTGCAAGTAGAAGAAGTTCCAATTCCATTTCAAGCCATGTGTACGATTTTTTATTGAAATTTTAATGCATTTGTGTGCTGCTAACTTATATTCAGTGATCTTCAATAATGTACTAACTTCGAACAAGAAACTAATTAAGGAAATGATTGTTGGTCCGAAGAACAATCAGCGTAAATGTTAACCGAAAATAATTGAAATGGCAAAAAAAAATAAAAAAATAGAGCAACCATAAAAGCATGGAAATGGCAACCTAACCTTCTACTCATAAGCTAAAACCCAGATACATCAACCAAAAAAATATAAAAGAAAAGAGAAGGCTAATGCTAATAAGCAAATGTGGGCACTTCTTTGGCTCCAACTTGGCCAGTTTTCATATATTAATGGTGATCAGGAGCAAACACGCCCCGGCAGCAAGTTAAATCTTGTAAGGAAGTATATGATTCAAGCACCAAGATCCAAACTGAGTTGAAAGGAGGGGCGGGGGTAGAAGAAACATGCACATTTAACAACCTATCCTGGAAAGAAATTTGCAAATTAATCAGTCATTCAGAAACGTTTCATGGTTCTTAGCCATTTCGTGATTCTTAGCCATGACACAGCAGCAACCACAGCACCGCCCAAATGTGCAGCTCCAGAAATTTCAGTGTCTCCCTGATACAACAGAAAGGTTGGGGTTACAATCATAGAATGAGTCAAAAGGGAAGTTGTTGGGCTTATTTTCCAAAAATACTTTAGGTAAGTGGGTAACTGAGTGATCCAAGAAACGCATCTCGTTTGACACTACTACACTTCAAGTGTTCAGTATTAATCTCATGCATTTTCATTGCAATATTGCAATCAAAATGTTCCAGGAGCATCAGATAAGAAAAACGAGATTCACTGAAGCCATACCTGTAATACTCTCCACAAATCTTTTCCGATAATAAAGGCTCCCTGGAATGACATATATGTGAGGATTTAGCAATGTACCTTCGAACACTATTTATTCATAAAGTGGGAGTGGACTTACCAGTAAGAAAGCAGGAACAGGGATAAAAAATTCAACGTAAACTATATTTTTCGGAAAGAGGAAGATATCTAGCAGCATGACAGCATTCACTGCTCCACTGGCTCCCTAAATGAGACCATCAGCCATATTAATAAAGGTTGTAAATTTAAGCGAAGCTAGCTTGATTGCAATCATAGAGGGTAAACAAACATATAACAAACCCAATAGCTGTCATTACTTGTTAAAGCTACATTCAAAAAACTTTTCAACTCACAAGGGTCACAAGGAACAAAATTCTGAAGAGAGGGTTGTCAGTTTTGAAAGAAAGGATCCATTAGAAAGCAAGGAACTTAAAGAGTGATTTTAATGAAAATTATATAAGTCTGAGAATGCTACAAGATTATATTGGCTTCAAAGATTTTTCGAAGGAAAAAGAACAAAAGAAAAATACTTAAAAGACAGTTCACCCTCATTCTTGAACATGATACATCACTAAAGTTCATCAGAATTACGGTGTTCATACAAAATTAGAGAATGTCATAAATTCAAATACGAGTATTTTCCTTGCTATCTCCCCTATCTTCATCACATTGTCCAATCCATTTTCCACCATAGCAAAACTATGAGGAATTGAGGATAACCTATCCAGACATTTATAAACTTCAAGAAACTCTCAAAGACTTTTAAGGAAAGTCATTTGGGTATTTTCCACAAATGTTTTGATAGAAAAATGAATGCTTACTGAATGAAGAATCAAAAGTTGCAACGGAAATGTAAGTTAAACCTTAATTATAAATCAACAAATTACCAAATGCATAAAAAAGTAATACTACAGGGGCCAAATTATTATTTAACCATCCCGACTTCAAGAGGGACACTTTCCTTTTTGGGCCACACATTTGACAATGTTAACCTTCCTTTTTCCAAAGGATAAACAAGGGCCACATGTTGATAGGCATTTAAGGAAATGTCATGCTTTCAAGCCTTTTCTTAATTACGTGCATAGTCAAAGTGTAACGTACCAAGCCTGAAACTTTCGAATGGTCAATGCCCCACATATGTGTCTTCTGTATATATCAAACAAGAAACATACATTAGTAAGTACTTTCACCGAATTTAGAGCAGCCGGATAGCATGAGAGATCTTAAATTCACTATGACATCTTCCCTTTTCATCTAATTACATCTTCACATCCTGAAGATTGTCCACAGATTCCATTCAGCAATTGAAACACAGACCTCAAACTGAGCAAATGGAGCATCTAGGTACTATACTATCATAATGCATTGTGAAAAATTGTTCTTTGAGAAGTTGAGGAAGATATTTCACAAACATGCAATCACAAAGCATCTACATATACCGTCAGAACTTCGTGACTGCTCCAAATTTATTGGAAAAGTATGGAAGATCTTTAAGGATTGGAGAGGGTACAATTCGGGCAAATAGGGACCATAACTTTGGTCAAAGCAAAGTGACTCAATATCAAGCAAGAAAACGTGTTTTGAACTCGAGAGAGCTACTTTTGTACAAAGGGTAGTGTTGCCTCGGAAAAAGCTGCTTAAAGCTAAATTGCAATACATAATGTTATTATAGCTGGGGCACATATACAGTAATTTGAATGAGAAAGAACCCGTTTTTGTCTGCTTATGTAAACTTTCAAGTGACTTGGTACCTTCGCTGATTTTTCCAAATACTTTTGGCCCACCAAGAAGAAAGCTGACCCAAAGAATGCCCCAGCTAAATACAGCGTTAGAAGAAATCGACCTCCAAAAACTGTTCCAATCTGGCCAACAAAATACAATTCACAAGAGTATTTGAAAAAAAGAAACGAAAATGAAAGCTGCAGTTCAAAATCATTCATCACACAAAAAAGGAGTATTAGATTAGGTTTTCTTTATTCTTCAACAAGTGATTCCATTAACTATTAATACTTGCATGCATTTATATATATACACACACACACACACACACACACACACACACACATCTTACTGTTTAATTTCGTAAGCCATGGAAGTGGTAACAGCATGGATAAGCCATTCAAATGAATACCGTCATTATACTTTTATACCATCCAAATGAACACCTATGAGGAATAGCAAACATTTGTTTCCCGTTTTCAGATTCGATATGTGTGCTTAGGTCTGCCAGGTTGCTTCACAAATTAATTAGATACTCCCTTCTTCAACCAACAAATCCACTTTACATTTTAGGTAGTAAATCTTTCAACAATTAAAAACTACAACAAGTATACAATGAGCAGCAATTTTCATTTTGTAAAAACACTTAATATTTATATAAATTTTCGGTGAACATGTACTCATATTCACCTAAAAAGATAAAAGTGGACTTTTTGTCTGGAGCCGTGGAGTATATATACGCTGAACAGTGAACACTCAGAGAAAGCATTACATACTGTATCATGTGGTCACGAATGGTGTTGGAAACATAACTTTACAGCAATATATTTACAAATGAACTATTAGTGAATACGACTAAATGTTTTTCCTATATACCATTGTTCATTTTAAACATCTTATTAAGCCGATTCATTTTTTTGCAGTTACTTATACAAAAAGAAGTTTTGACTGCCTTTTTGCTCAATCAACCTTGCTCTCACCGTCACACGTGCCCTCCGATGAAGTCTCCTATAGTATTGCTCGCCACTCCTTGTGCCATCACACTCTCATCTGTCTCCTCAATATGTATTGCACCATTATTCTCCAGTGCCCTCGGTGTTCTAGGAAATTTCAATCAGTCCTATGGAATTTCTCTGGGAGTATCTCGGGATTAGTCCCAGAAAAATGAACCCCTTTATCCTCCTCTGTTGCTCCTTTGTAACTGATCTTGACTTGTTTGTGGAACAAGTATGCCATTGTACTCCCCTGTTATTCCCCATCTGGTTTCACTGTCTTAGATCAAAGTGAGGTCAGGTCATTCTCTTAATTTTCTTTTGCTATCCAGCTATTTGTTTAAATGTCTAGGTATTGTCAATCATGGGAAATGCATGTCAGAAATTTATTAGGCAGAAATGATATAGGAAAAGAAATACAGTGAAGGATGGAAAATCCTTCAAGAAAGCTTAGAAAAAGCTAACCTATGAAAAGAAGTAGACTAGAAGCCAAAAGAGCAAAGCAGCACAATCTCTTAGAATCACTACAATAGGGATCCGTAAAAGGCACTATCCCCCAGAGAGGCCAAATGAACCGCCATTCCTCAAAAACTAGATAAACGATCAGTGATTTTTGAAGATTCTAAAATTCTGCTTAATCCAAAATACCCCACAGGAACGAAACAGCGCCATTGCTACAACATATTCTTATCTTTGCCCAAACCACCGCAACAATAACAAAGCCTTAAACTCAAACACTTGAGGTCAGCTACATGAATCATTTTCCTTCATCCACGCGATCCAGTGCCAAGTCACCATATAGATCAGTCTTTCTGTATTGCCAGCGTTCATGCTAACTTTGGCCTACCCCAACCCCTAGCTTAAAATTAAATAGAACGAGAGAAACCTGCTGTGCACCATATACTCCTAATCGTGCAAAGAAACTGCAACACCCCATATTCCCACATCGGAGAGATGGAGGAATTTCATATGGTTTATTAGTAGCCCTCTACTACCCGCCTAACATCAAATCATCCATGGACTTTTGAGTCGGGTGTGATGGGCCATTGGCCCAAGATGCAGTGCTAGGTGTGGGCCAGTTGGCGGGCTAGGCAACGGACCGAGTTCTCGGGCTCGGATCGTTACAGACGGTATCAGAGCGGACCCCTGGCCGAAAGGCTTTCGGGCTCGCCCGAAGGGATGATCTTGGTAATGTTTCGGTTCGGCCTTGACGAGGACGTCAAAGATTTGAATAGGGGAGTTTGTAACACCCCACATTCCCACATCGCAGAGATGGGGGAGTTTCATATGGTTTATTAGTAGCCCTCTACTACCCACCTAGGATCAAATCATCCATGGACTTTTGGATCGCCTGTAATGGGCCGTTGACTCAAGTTGCAGTGCTAGGTGTGGATCAGTTGGCAGGCTAGGTAGCGGACCGAGTTCTCGGGCTCGGGTCGTTACAGAAATCAAGCAGTGTCACAAGCCACAACACAAGCAAATGATCACGAGACTCGGAGGGATTTTTACACATAATACACCGGACCGTGAACGCCTTTTGTAAGGTCTGTGCGCTTGAACATGTCATTTGCATCAAATTTGTTAACGATATTATAGGAAGGACGAAACAGTTTCCAATTTGCAGACAGCCCGAAATGAGACACAAAGAGCAACATGAATATGACCCAGAACCCGCCAAAACCCAAGAATATCGATAAAGAGCAAAATTCTTTCCAAAATATCAAAACTGGTGTGGTATTTTGGGTTTGCGTTTGTTAGAGTCAAAGGAACTTCTGGACTTGCTTGTATATGCATCTTTTAACTCACTACCTGGCTGTAAGTTTCGGGTGACAAATGTCCTTCGGTTCTTTTTTAGTAGCAAAGATTGTTTCACTATAAAACTCTACATTGGGTGTTCCAGTAGGGAAAATCTAGGTTCACATTCAAAAAAAAAAATCATTCGTGGAAAAAAATGAATAGTCAACTCTACATCATTTTGCCGGGAAGTCACCACTCCATGATGACCTAGCCTTTAACGGTATTAAGTGGCGGCAAATGATCGGGACTAAGGATAAGTTGAGTCGTATCTCTCTCTCTATATATATATATATCTATAATATAAATTAGAGCGAAATATACTATTCATCGATTAGACATTAGGAGCAGCAACAGATCGAATGGTTAAGATGGAAAGACACATTATTCACACACTCTCTCACTCACACACAACATAGCTCCACACACACTCTTCACACATTCTTTCCCACCCACACACAACATCACACACATTCTTCATACATTCTCTACCACCCACAACACACAATCCCAAATACTTTTCCACAAATATTTTTTCAGTAAAGTTAATAACTTTTAATTTATCATTTTTTATGTATTAGTAATATTTTTCTATATAAATATAATATTATTTTAAAAAAATTGATTAAGTTATTATTTTTACACTCCGTGCTCTCGAATAAAAATATTTTCTATTTTTTTTATAAATGATATATTATTTCAATGTATTTAATTAATTTTTTTCTGACAAGGACTCGAGCATTTTTTAGTATATATTATATATATGTATATATATATACATATATATAACTTTATTTTCCAGTGTTGGACCATGCTGTATTCGAGAACTATGTGGTTACCTAAACACCGAGAATGAAGAGCAGCCAATATTGCCTAGATTAAATCTTGGGTATATCCTTCAGTCATAAAAGAATTTTAAGTTTAACTTGCTTATAAAGATGTTTCTATAAAAATGGCATGCAGCATCTTGAGGTTCATGTTACCACCATAGTGATTTATGAAGAGTACGTTTTGGGATTTGGGGAGTTGATTTCGAGGTAACTATCCTCAGTACTCTTGATCATTTATCAGTTTTCTGTACCTCTCTCCGAAGATAGGTGCTTGTATAGCTACATTTTTACAGCTCACATGGGGATTCCAGTTCGGAAGCTAACTTTATGTTTTGAACTACGAAGAATAATAGAAGCAGCAGAGTTGAGACTGATGCCAGATTTGCTTTACATATTCATCATTGTCGTTACTAGTTGCAACATCGCACAAGTACTTCTCTGGTACAGCCTTAATCTGCTTGGTAGATATCCATGGCTTTCCCTAATAATTTGCCTTTCATCTATGTATCACCTACAGTAGCTCCTAAAACTTGCCTATAAATGTTAGTGAGTGCTAATTTAACATAACGAAAGATTTGCCCAAGTTAAGGGTTCTAGAGGTTTAAAAACTCTGGTGTTTTAGTGCTTCCCGCATAATGTGTTCATAGTTTCACTTTCAGCGAACTTATACAGAGTTTTTCAAATGGTCTAAACTACATTAACTTTAGCATCAAAATAAATACATTCATGGGCTACAGTTTCCAACTCGCATCATTGATGCCAAAATTTGTTCGTCTCCTGAAGCCAAATTTACTGTCACATTCTGCAAGAGCATTAAATTTTGCAGACACGCCGCAGTAACGAAAAGACAAAATGGAACAAGACTTAAAACCATGTGAGCTTACATTTCTTCCAAAAAAGTAGAGTCCAACCATGTTGAGGATAAGGTGACCGCTGTCAGCCTGACTGAATCCAGAAGTAATCATGGTGTGCAGACGTAAATTCCTAAGATTGTCCAATGAAACCTGCTCATCAGACAAATCTGAAGTTTAAAATAAACCAATACATTTCAAGCTTAATATATTACTCCCTCCATTCCCTAAAGTAGTCATATTTTCCATTTTGGGATCCCACTAATAGAGTCTCATTTCGAACATGAAAATTAAAAACTTTAATAAGTTCCAATCTATCTTTAGCTGACCCCTTGAAACTAAGGGTATTGCTGAAGATTTCCTTTTAATCCTTAAAATGTTGAACATATACTCACCATAAAGTTCTGTCTCATCAATTGTGGATCTGCATAACGCCATATCATAAAAACGGTTACATTGCTTAAAATTATGCCCCAAAGTACACGATCCACTGTAAGCATCCTCGACAACCACATTTGCCTATGAATTGGAAAGAGCCGATTAATACTATATGAACTTGCAAAATAAAATTTTTAATCAGATTTCTCAAAGATTGTAAGCACACAAAGAATTCAAAATGCTGTTTTCTGATGAAGTTACTAAATTCACCTTTGCTTTGTGCTTTATTGTCCACTTCCAATGCTAAAGCTGGTACAACTAAGCGTAATTACCGTACATACTCCACTAATAATGCTTATGTGTCAATTTCCTTAATTTTCATGAAAACTCAAACTTGACACTCATTTCACCCAAGTGCCAAGTGAGTAAAATTCTTGGCTATGACTCTGATCTGGCCAAACTAAACAAATTTAAGCAGGAAAACCCTAAATAAATAACTACTTCCATGTTACAAAACGATTATTATTTCAACCAAAATGAAAGAGAAAGAAAGTAAAAGAGGGATTTGGAATACATTACCGTGTCTCATAGCGCGACTTTTTCCAACCATAATGGCAACTCCTTTGAGAAAATTGAGGTTTAAAGAACCCAATTCCGTGGTGGACAAGACTTTTGCTTTGACCTTTAAAACGCGCAGGATTTGGCAACAGCTGTCTGGCAAGAACTGGGTTTGACACAAACCCATTACGCCATGAATTTGAACAAGTGGCGTAGTAGTGAGAGAAGGAGTATGGCTGATGAGGGTTAAATTCCGGAAGTGGGTACGTTTTAGGGAGAGAAGATGTGAGTTGTGAGCACAATGAAGGGAGATTTCTTGGTGTTTGGGAGATGATCTTGATGGAGAGCAGCCTCTGCATTGTGAGGAACTCTCTCTCTCTCTCTCACTCTCTCTCTCTCTGTTTTGATAGTGTTAAAGTCAGTGGGTTTATGTAGGGCTTATATATGGAACCCCTAAATTTATTTATTTTATTATTTAAAAATATGTGAGTACTGAATTTTATTTATATTTTTGATTAATAAATGAAAATATAATATTCCATCTGTTTCTAAAAAAGAAGAGTAGACATTTGATTAAAAAAATAAATCTTACTAGTATATTACTATACCATACTTGTAAAATTAATTATTTTCGCCCGACGATATTTGAGAAACTATTTATCACATAAAATAGAACGATTGATATAATATTTAAATTTTTATATTTTTTAATAGCCATTTGAGTCAATTATTTTAAATTGTTTAGCCAACCCTAAATTCTGTTACCCTCAATATCAATATCCCTCGGGTCGGGATGCTTTCTTGCATGATTCAACAACAAATTTTTCATTGAACACATCTGACATGCTTACCTGATTACTCAAGTGGATTAAAAAATAGATTAACTAGAGAGTGGGCTTTTTATCACTTTGTTTAAAATATCAAAAAAATTATTTACGAGTTAAATTTTAATTTTTTTTTCTCTTACTTACTTTTATGCACATTCTTATATCCATTCTCTTATTCTATCAAATATCACGTCAAATCATAACAACCACACTTTCTTTCTCTATCATTCACTATTATGCAATTTTTCTTAAGGGCAAAATTATAAATTTATTATAAAATGCAAAACAGATATAAAACACAAATTTAAAAAAAAAATCCAAAAAAAATCCTTACAAATGTACTCTAAATTTTGTATAATGCAATAAATTTTGATTGAAGGGCAGTGCAAATTAGCCCATAGTACTATGGCAGAAGTGACCTACAAATTGAAGTTGGAACAGTTAACTTTGTGGATTTACGGCCCGTTCGATAAGAACACCTTCAGGCTTCAACGATGGCTAAATTAAGGTTGTTTGGATGAGTGATTTATTGATTTGGTTTTTGGGTTTTTGCAATAATTATAGTAAAAAGTAAGAGAGATAGAAATAAAAAGTGTGGGACCAATGAGAAAGAAAAATCAAAAATCAGAAAACCTGGGTGAAAATCACCCAGGAGAACACAACCTAATAAATTTTGAAGAATAATCCCAATACATTCTTCCACATAAGCACATGATGATGATGTGGTTGAGCTACAACGCTGCCCCGATAATATTTTTGTGTTAAGATAAGGGAAGATAATGAAAATCAATAAAAAAAAAATATCAAGTGGCATATTATTATATTTTATCCCATTTAAATTTACAATGAACATAACTTAATATAAAAAATATATATTAAAAAAATTGAAAATTGAATTTTCAAACTAAAAATAAAGATTAAATTTGCTATATTTTACATAACTTATTAAACTCCCTAATTTTCATTATTGTTCTTTCCTAATTTTTATATTAATTTGAACTTAATCTATTTCA